>VXAY01000621.1:263885-285396 GCA_013399855.1 Oxyruncus cristatus | reverse complement strand
GTTTCTGCTAAAAAAAACAATCTAAAGCAAAAAAAAATTAAAAAGTAGACATTCAGAATAAACACCTTGTACACACATGCACACATATATTCACTTTGTAGTTTAGATGATTTCATAAATATTTTTTAACATTTAAATTTCAAGTAATCCTAATAATTATTTAGATATCTTAGTAAAATGTTAGACATATGCATTTATGTGGAATAAAAGTCACATGTTTCTGCTAAAATGAATAAAGCATTTTCCTGTTACGAACTTTAAAAGTACCTCATTCCATTATCCAAAGCAGTTCAAAGCAGAAGAATTGCTCACAGATGATTGAACAATCAGTACAAGAAAATGTACTTTAATATCTTTGACAAAACACAGATGATTTCTATGTACAATTAAAGTTTTTTAGAGATAAAATGAGTTTAACTAAAATGCACTTTAAAACACAGTATTTGAATTTCTAAATTACACCAGAACATCATGTATGCTTGGTAAATATAATCAAATGCAATTTAAAGGTGAAAAAATTATTCTTCAGTGCTACTACCTATATTCAGGTTATTTTCTGACAGTAGCAGACACTGTAGTCAAAAAGGCAGGAAATCACTTCATGTGACCCAGATGCAGATATGTCTGAAGCAATAAACAAATTTGAAAACAGGATAGACACCCTGGAGTAATGGTGATAAAGAGTTTTAAACAATTACAGCACTGAGATGTAAATACCGTAAGCTCCTATAATCAGAACCTAAGATATTTTTAATAGGGTCTGCTCTGTGGATCCAAGATTTAGAAATACCCATAAATTTAAAAATCTCTCTTTTTTTTTTTTGAGAGAACATTTATTTTTCATTCCATTAATTTGTAAATCACCTGTATAGATTATTCACTAAAAAACATTTGCATATTTCACTCAGCCTAAAATCTGAGTAATAAATCATCTGTAGTTAAATATTTCAATCATTTGTGTCATAGTCATAATTTTTTCTTATATATTATGATAATTTAAAACACATACGTATTATGGGAAATAATTTAAAAATAATAGCATCATATTTAAAATAATTTTTATGCTGATTTTTTGATATTGCACACTGTACTGTCTCTTTCCACTTTTCACAGAACTTATCAGAATTGTTTCTTTTCTGATTTGTCTGATTACCCTGTCGTCCACATAACCTAGTGACTTTTTTTAGGTATGATTTATAGAAGTCCTGTATTTATTCCAGTATTTATTTTTCCTCTGTGTAGCACAGAAACCATGATTTCCTGCACATTCCAATACGTATCTTTTAAGATTTTTCTTCTAACTCTCTCTTACTTTGATTCTCAATAGCAGATATCCATATCATCTTTTTCTTTTTGTCATTTCTAAAATGGACAGAGTAAAAATTTCACTGCTAGGTTTTGCACCTGCAAATTGTTGTTTGAGAACTACTGCTATAACTGCAGCTGTTTTTTCATTATCTTAAAAAGTCTCTGGAATGTTCACGATCAAATCCAAAAATCTTTTCAGCTAACAACGCACACACTAACTCATATTTAGTGTCAGAGTATGACTCCTGAATTGCTCTGTTTATGTTTTGTTCTCTGAATCTTCGCAGTTAACCTCCACAGCAGACCTGGTCTTGCACAAATATAACCATGGGGTTAATTTTTGCACTCAGAGTAGTTCTGTTGAAGTCAATAAGAACATGAATATCTGTACAGTTACACATCTGAACTACTGTGGGAAGGATCGAGATACAATTACATGGTTGGCATAATCAAATAGCTTGTGATAAAAAAGAAGTGTATTGCAGACTGCTCCAACACGTGTTTTTTATTTTCTATTTAGATGGCAAACGTATGTTTATATCATGGAAACTTTTATATCATGGAAACTTTCGCTCCTATTAGCTAAGCCTCTGAAGTAATTTCAAGGCATATGTATTTGAACTATTTTATTTCCTTTTCTTTGAACACTGGATTTTATAAACTATATTTAGAATCAGCAAGACTGATTTAGAGCAGAAATATTCTTTTCTTGAATAAATTTTAAAATTTCATTATGTACCATATGTGAAATTTCATTTTATCTGAAAAGATTTCATGGAAACACTCTTCAAGCTGCAAAATCACAACAGTTTCAACTTTTACTTTGTACTGTTTAATTCAACAAGTTTGAATAATTAATGGAAAGTCTACTGAATTTACAGTTGTATAGCACAGATTTAGGCTATTTTTGGAATGAAATTATATTGTTCTCTTACTTGTCACAGTGAGCATAAAAACCAGTTCTTCTTTTAAGAAAACAATGTAATCAATAAATCTGCCTTCCTTAGTCCATGTCTTCTATTTTTTCCTGAAACTTATATCTGATATTTTCTTATCAGAATTAAACTTTTGTTTGATATTTACTTACCCATATAAGAGGAGAAAGTCTGATTTTAGGCTCTCTGAAGATTTACTGTCACAGGATGAAGGAAGCAGCGGTATGAACTGATTTGGTGACAAATCCATCTATTAGGTCTGTCCAAACTGGCTTCTGTAGACAGTCCTATTAATCTTCCCTCATGTTCCAAATGAGTGCTTATATTTATCCATATTGAGGTACCCATAGAAACATGATGCAGAAGTTTTTCTTCAAGAAAGATATCCTTTTCTTACAGATTTAATTGATTACATAATATAATTACTTCACATAGAACAAATGAAATTGATTCATACATGCATATTTATTTACAGCATCATAGGTCTAAATATACTAATAATGTATGTGACCAGAAAGAGAGCTTTTAAAGTTATGAAGTACGATCATAACTTTATCTTTGGGATTGTTAGAATCCTTAGCAAAGCAAGCAGAAGTTGAAGATGGTCAAGAGGCCTAAACATGTCTTTTTGGAGATCTGCACCTGAAGCATGCGCCAATTATATACTAATTTTGTACATTGACACTCAAATATTTGATCGTCTGATTAAGATCAAACAGCATGTTACACTATAATTTCTGTTATGCCATTCCATATTTGCAAAATTATTTCCACCAAAAATAATCTAGACAATCAAATTAGTTGCAATGTATAAGGAGAATGTAATATCATATTGACTACCACATCATATGTCACAGAAGGTAATGACCTTATACGCACACCTGCACATACCTCATAAGAAAGAAAATCAAAGGCCTGGCCTTTAGAGTGCCTATAGCTAAGGTGAACATCAATATTTACCAGTCTGAAAAGCAAACACACACGTCAGCACTCTTTTAGTATTTACCACAAAGGATCTTTAGTACCACTGAGTTATGAAGTCAGTAATGAACCTTTTTGAATTACCCAGCTAACAATCAAATATGGATCAGTTGAGACTTGTTTTATTTTGATGTCACTGTAGAACAAAAGCCTTCCTTTCTCACTAACACTCCAAAATACTTCATGAGATATGTGTTATAGTTTTTATTTTAGTTTCAAAGATCACCCTTTGATGACAGTTGCATAGAAAGAAACTCATATCCCTTTTCTTTATCACCAGTAGCCTTTTTTAGCTATCTTTAATATATCCATGAAAGAAAGTATAGTTCATTGTGTTCCTGAGTGGAACTTGCCTTCTGATGTGGTAATGAAACTATTTTTACTTCTCAAATTAAATAGGAGGAAGATTTTAGTTCTGACAAAGGCATGAAACTGGGAGAAACAGTTACTGTTTCAGGCCTGGAGGGAACTCTCTGAACTGAGTCAAGAGAAGAGTACGTCTTTTCATGGTCTTCTTTTAAACTGTAAAACTGTTTGTTTTTTTGAAAAACTGCTTGTTTTCCAGGCATCACTTTGATACCATGCACTACTGAATGCCAACTGATAGGAAATGTTACCAACTGGCAAGTTTACCTTCAGTTTACCCGAATAGTGAATTGGAAATTTATCCAATTACTGATTCAAAATACAAACAAGTGTATCCATTACTTGACTAGATTCTCACTTCATAGTTTGAGCCAAAATTTCAAATAGTTTAATGGAAGAAATCCTTGAAAGAAAAAGGGTCTCCTTTTACTTTTCTACCTGAATGTCTAAATAATGTAATGAGTTCCAAAAGCATCAAGAGAACACAAGGAAAGTATTGGCCTGCCCATATTGGAACTAAAATCCCATCAAAATAAAACTTTTTTTTGGCTGAAGATTAAAGTATTACATACCCTGAATGATTTTATTGAAGGAAATCACTAACATACACCTTCACTAGTAGTCTAAAGACAGTAATAATGATACTGCTTTTACCCATAACATCCAGAAGCTCAGTTTGCTCAGATATCAATACTCTAATCTAAAATGCTCATGAACATTACTAGCACCATTTTGAACAGGATATGAACAATAGTATTTTAACAAGATAATCACAAAATCACAAAAAAGGTCCATGTGTGGCAATCAATTAAATGAGTGATAAATACTTGGGATATTAAATATATGTTAAAAAAGAGGTACTTACAAGTTTCTAAAGAAAGTGAAAATAAACAAATACAACACTTGCAGATAATGACTCCCAAATAAAATCTTTGTAAGCATCTTTTATAAGACTTCATTTAGGTCTCAAATTTTGATTGTGGAGGTTCAAATGGTCCATGTTACATTACTGTTTCTATCAAGAAGTCAATTTAATAATTTACCTCCATCAAAGAAAAATATTATGCCTTTTAAAATCTACTTCTGGAAAATTAATGAGTTGAAAGAGGGTGTGAAAAGATCTTATGCAGTATAATCTGTGATTATCTCATTAAAGTTCTCTCATTTAAGAGTTGCATGCTTCATTGCCTTCCCTCTCACATAGTCAATTACATACAGAAAAGAGGAATACAATGAGCGATGACCCTTCTAGGGAATTTATTAAGTATTTGCATGAAAGAGGATACCATTAAACAAAATTTGCACAGTCAAAATATGTCAGAACTAGGGGCTCCCATTAAAAGAATCTTTTATAAACACTATGCAAAACTGACACAGAGATCTCTAATATGGGTTCCTAGTTGTGGCACTGTTCAGATGGGTAAGTTCAAAACAACAAGATACTGAAACTTCTGCACCAAGCAGAGTAATGCTGACATAAATTTCAGTTCAGAAGTTGAAACAGTACCTTTGTTTAAGTGAGTAAACTTAAATAAGAAAATGTTTATTATTATTATATTGTAATTTAAATATATTTGACATGGAATTTATGAATAAAATCAGCTATGAAATCAGAACTATTTTCTCAGTATAGCAGTTTATTAACCAGAAATATGGTTATCACCATAGAAGTTGCTTTAAAGTTATTATTGCAATGTTTTTAGATAGTAACATCTGAAATTTAAAAAGAGGATTTTATTTAAAGAAAACCTTGAATTCCTTTATTTTCTACATCTATTTGCAAGAACACTTTTCGCCTTTATTTGTTACCTCGCTATTTCATATCTACTTTCAGAAAGTTACACCTTGTGTCAAAACTAAATCATTGCCCTAAAGATACAAGATTTTCTGCATTATTCCTTATTACATATATTTTGCAATATAAAACTCTAATCATTATTATTATAGGTTGCTCAAGTTATACAATGGCACAAACAAGATAATTCATAGAAAAGACCAAAAGCCAATTCTTTTTTTTTGCAATCATTTGATATATTTGAGTTAGCTTTCTTACTTCTTCTTCCCTCTTGTCTGATCCTAACAAGACCTTTCTTTTTGTCAAAGAGAAAAGGACACTGTCGTGAAATCCTTACTCCTGGCAAAGAACTTCAGAGTGGACTCACTGTTCAAAGTCATGGCAACAAACAGCAGAATCTGAGAACCTTAGGTTGAAGGGTGACTTCATCAAAAGGTTTCTGATCACACCTGAGATATTCTTAATACTAGTGTAGAATTATTACTTTGAATTAAGATTATAGATGGGGTGCAAATGCACAGAAATAATCAATTGTAAGTCATTTGAAAGCAAAGTACCCTTTGTTTGAAAGTCATAAACTCAGCAAGAAATTCAATATAATATATGCCCTGTGTCTCCCTTATAACTATAAAATCAGAAAATAAAGAGTGATTTATCTTTAGGAAGCAGAAAAATATGCAGAAAAAGCAAATTCATTTTTATTTCAATGATTTGGTATTTCCTTTGCCTTCCACAGTATCCCCTATAGGGATTTAGGAGAAATTGAGAAACTGCCTTCCAGGGCCTGTCACATTCTGAACATTAAAAAAAAAAAAAAAAAAGAAAGAAAAGAAAGGAAGTTTTCACATTGACCCTGATTTCCATAGGAAATAAAATCAGACTCTCGGTATTCAACCATAAAAAGCACATGATTTGAGGAAAATAATTTTTCTTTAAGTGTTCTCCTGAGAATCTCTACAAGCTTCAATGGCTGAGCTCTCATGAAGTCTAATTCTAATTCAGATGCATAAAAACCTCAGCTCTCTGCCTCTGCAGCACATATAGCACAGGCTTGTTTTTAAAGCCCTATAATCCATAAAAACATCTCTTGAAAAACCTCTGTGTTGATCAAAGCACCCCAGAAACTTTTTTTCAGTTCAGGAAACAGAATGGGAGTGCTAGCAAAGCCCCAAAACATGTTCCATTAACAGTAAGCAGAACATCTTATGGAGCCAGTAAAACAAGCTAACAGGAATCTAAATACCCTGATGGAATTTAAAGACAGAATCAAAATGAATAATTTAATTGGTTCAATTCCAGCTGAAAATTTGAAACTTCACTTCTGGCATTCGTTTAAACTGAGTCTGAGTTCTGGCAAGCAGAATCATAAGGCTCTTGCGTGAAGACTTGTCTCAAAAATTTGAAAGTCAGGCCGTCACAGCAAATTTTGAAGATGTGCTGCCTCTAAGGTGAACTTGCTTGCTTCTTTTCAAAGTCACTCAGGCTCAACAAGCAAGTGATAAACCTTTGTCTCAGAAACTCATAGAAGAAAACTCTTCCTATCTTGTTAATTCAACGCTTTTCTTTTTTTAAGACTCACATTCTTTCATGCTCAGCCATATGTGATAGGTTGATGTATTTTAGGAGCGCACTTCTTTCATCAGTTTCTTTGTTTGCTTCTGTTTTTTAATTGAGAAAAAAAGAAAGAGAACCCCAAGAAATTATCATGTTAATTTAAAAACTCACAGGTAGAATAAACACCATGGACTCTGAGCTTACAAAATTCTGTGACGTAAATCAGATTTTTCCAGTGAAATAGTGAAATGTTATTTTGGGGAAAGAAAGAGAAATAATTTTCAATACTGAAACTGTGACTTGTAGAGAGAAACATTTTCTTTCTTTTAGTTTTAATGTATTGCAGTAATACTTTAAGGTTGAGCTTTGCTTGTACTTTTTGTCTGGATAAAGTTTTTTGGCAACATATTTTCTAATAAGAGTTATTTTAATTAGTATTTTTAAAGACTATTGCCTATAAATAAGCACATACTGGAGAAATTATTCCTGTAGGTTTCCCAGACAAAGCATATTCTGTATTAGTCTGTCTGAGGAGACAAAAAACCCCCGTAAAAAACAACAAACCAAAAAATCAAATCACATACATTATCTCCTCTTACTGTACTGCAAGGATATACTTGGAAAACAATACCCTGAGTTGCTAAGACTAGAAACTGCTTATTTCAAAGTTGCCATCTTTACAAACTCATGCTTTGAAATCACACTTGGCACCACTGAAGGAAGACCTAAACCTTTCCACATCTGAATGCCTTCTAATCACGAGTGATGACACAACTAACTTTGATCAAGTATACAGGGAGTCTGGCATCTCTGCAAACCTTTCTTGGATCTAATGATTCAAGATTTAGCTACTTAGATAGCTAAATCACATGTAGACAACTCCTTTATAGACCCTTATATTTAGGAGTCTGAATTTGAAGTTGAATTCCACTTTTAAATGCCTAGTGACCATGATGTTCAAACTGCTTATTGGGGCAATTCTTTGAACCATCTAACTATGTAACTGCTCTTATTTTTTGTCTCAGGTTATGTTCAGTTCTACCCCTAGGGAAAGCATTCTGTAGAGAGTCTCTGATACAGGCAAAAGAGGAAATGTACTGACAAAGCAGTTGCTTAGGTGTTTAGTTTTCAGTCCAAACCTGAACCTAGGAGGTCTAAATATGGTTCTAAGCAGGACATTAATTTAACAGCTGTTCTAGCCTGCCTCGAATTTAAGTCTCAGCATTTCAACTTAACACTGTAAGGGACTGAAAATGAAGTTATGATGACATCCATTTAATATATATACAGTAGGTTTTACTTTTGCAGGTTCCTGAGGTTTTTTAGTTTGGGGGTTTGAGCTTTTTTTTTTCCCTCCTCAGACCCGAAAGACAAACAAGCTGATAACTTGTGATTATTTCCGTGACATATGGGGCTACATGGCTGATTATGTTCTAGATAACTAAGGAAACAGAGCCAAAATATGTTTCATGCACTGGCATTTTTTAAATGCAAACAGATAAATAAGATTTTATCTTTGTTAGCTATTCATTAGTACTAAATGAACAAATCACATACATTTGTTTGTATCTAAAGTACTTCATACAAGACACTAAAATTTTTAAACAAATGTCCATGCTCCAAAAATAATATGTGTAATTAAATATGGTTAAATGCTAAGTGTACACAATTCGTTCTCTATCCATAGGTCTCAATGCTATAATGAAGACCCAGCTTATTTTGCTCTGCCATGAACAAAGATACAGGGGATAAGTGTGGCCATCTTGGCTGCGTGTTTGCTTTTCAATCCATGTGCAGAGCACTTTTCCCACAGTCTCTGTGCTCTCACAGGAACACCATATAAAAAACAGGCATAAGGCAAAAACAAAGCTTTACAGATGACCGAGTGTATTTATTCTCTTCTGTAAATACAAAGTTATAGTATGTACATTGGAAGCAAAGCAAAATAACAGGCAACTCTCTTTTCCTTTCAATCTTTGCAATTTCAGCCTAGAAGGCAACTAATTTGTAGCACACTTAAGTCTTTTCTAGAAAGAACATTTTGCAATTTTCAGCCTGTTTTTTTGGGACCTTCATAGGACCGTGACATTCTGCTTAGATGACAAAAGAGTAAGCTTTTTGTGAATAGTTCGATCTTATTTTATGAAGTTACAGATCTCTATTACAATATCCTAGTGGAAATACATATATTGGAAAAATATGCATATACATAGCTAATAATAATCATTCCTCTTCTATGAAATTTTTTAAAGATCAAAGTAATTTCCTTCCAGAATATCGAGCACTTTGAGTACATATTAAGACACTTGACCCTCTCAGCCAAGCTTCTACATGGTATAATTAACTGAAATAATACAGGAGTACATTTTGTTCCTTTTGATTAATCTCATAGGGCTCTGACTATTGTTTATAAATAGGTAGTAACAAAATTGATGGCTGAAAAAAAACCAAAATACTTGCAGTAGAACTATATGCTTTTTTTCAGACAAATCAAGAGCACTTTGAAAATATTTTCTGATTGTCAGTGGCTGGGAAGATAGCTAACCTTATTTTTCAACACATTCAATAAGAATAACGCATATGATTTAACATTACCAGAGCAAACTTCAATTTTCCTTCTTCTAACTTTTTCATCCATAAATTAGCAATTTGAATGTTATCCTCATGCATATTGTATGTCAAATGTTGAAAAGATGTCAATGCAAGTTTTGAATAAGTCCCTTTGTTATAAATGAGCATATGTTGCACATGTTGCATTTTCCCTAAACCGAAGATGTTAACTTCTGAAGAAAAGAGTCTGAGAATTTAGGACTGCTATTTATGCTATGAATTAATTAAAACAAATGCCATTTAAAATGTCACATGTCATATTAAAAATATATAATGTTAAGAAATACCACACTTAGGGTATCTTCTTCACACTTCTACTGTAGTAGAAACTAAATTTAAGTAAAAACTGTCACAAATCAAAACAGCTGTGCATTAGGATTAAATGTAAAATTACTTAAGCTATCATTCAAAATGGCTGGTTTGTGACATCAGAGAAATGCAAACTATCTGAATGCTACAATTTCAGCTGATGAAAATCCGTCTTCATACATTAATACATGTGGATTTTCCGGTTTAAATAAGCACAGAGTTTTAGGGATTTGTCTTCTAGGATAACATTAGGTTAAATTTTTAACCCTTCTACTATTATTATCTGCTTTAAATCTTGCATCCACTTTACCATAGTTTTCCTTTGGTTGTGTTTTCCACTATCAGTGAATAGTGATTTATTTGTTTTTTCTTCTTTATATAATTGCACTATTACTAACATGTTTAACTATTATATTTGTTTATAAATATGCAATTCTTGTACACAGTTGTATTGTACTGGTTTAACGTAATGTACACACCTTTCTTCAGGAATTATCTGTGTAAGGTTATTTGAAAATCAGAATTAGTTCTTGGGCATGCTTAAAAGCACAGAGACTTCCACTGAACAATAATCAGAAGCGCAGAACTACTGGGTTCAGATGGGAAATGAATCACTGAGAGCTAAGCAGTGGCATCTTCTCTTCATATAAGACGGAACTACCGTTGGTGGCAAGTTGCTGCAGAATAAAGCCACCTCCTTCAAAGGGTTCGTCAGACCATCATGGGATTTGCTGCTGAACATGGACTTAAATACTAACCTAGACATTATCAAATCAGAACTAGTTAGGATCACCAGGAAATCACAGTTTTCATTTTGTAATAAATGAAACCCAAACATACATGTGCTGGTCCTGACCTCACATGAACTGCTATATACTCCTTAACCACCACTACTCAACTAGATTGAAGGTGAAATTTAAGACTGCGAGCTCCCATCACGGGGTCCCTTGCAACGTCCAACTTTAAGTTACATTTTAGAATTACTATACACGTAAAGACTGCATTCTTTCCTATTGTTGGTGATCTTAAAAATGGCTAGCAGCTTTGATGGCAACTGTGACCACCTCAGATAAACCCCACATTTACAAGGAACTCTGTGCTCTCTAGACAAACAAGATAATGTAAGGGTTTATAAAACAGAAGCCAAATAGACAGGATGGTGAAGTATAGTAATCTTTTTGGTCTTAGTTTAAAATTAATATCAAGTATTCCCCCCCATTGCACCAAAGAATACACTGATGTTGATGAAAGGATGCTTAATACAAGCTGAAGAAACCTGTCTTTCTTACTTTGCAGTTAGATAGGCAAAAATACCGTGCTAATGATAGCTGAATTTCCTCCATTTATCTCATCTTTCACTTTTAATTCTTAGGGACAGTTTTGTTATTATCTTTTCAGAGTACTGGAGGGCTCATGGAATGTTGCTGCGCAGAAGGAGCAAGTTCATTCCGTCACAGGAGAACGTGGATTTTAGTTGAGGCATTTGATGTACAAAGCGGAATAGAAATTACATTTGATGAGATTCTGTTTGCAATCCTCAGACTTGTGAGGCTGACAAGACAATTCACTCTCTGTCTGTCAAGAATCCTACAACTTGCCTCCATGTATTTTATAATTCTGCTGTGCAGCTCCTCAGGGGAAGAACTGGAGGTGTAAACAATTCTCACACACTTTATCATCATGGTAAATTAATTGAAGTTTCTGAACAAAATTGCATAACGCAATATTGAAAATGCCACTGCTGGTTTGGCTTTTGTTTTTTACCAATACTGCTGCCCAAGCAGTAGACAGTAAGAATAACAGATGACTTAATCTATGAAAAGAACAGGCTTTAATCTTCTTTTATATTTTTATTTTTATAGAATCATAAAATCATAGAATGGTTTGGGTTGGAAGGTAACTTAAAGATCATCTAGTTCCAAGATCTCAGCCATGGGCAGAGACACCTTGCACTAGACCAAGTTTCTCAGGGCCCCATCCAACCTGGCCTTGAACATTTACAGGGAGAATTCATCCACAACTTCTCTAGACAACCTGTTTCAGTGTTTTACCACCCTCATAGTTATATCTAGTCTAAATATACCCTCTTTCAGTTTAAAGCCATTCCCTCTTGTCCTATCCCTACATGTCCTCGTGAAAAGTCCCTCTCCAGCTTTCTTATAAGCCCCCTTTAGGTACTGGAAAGCTGTTATAAAGTCTTCTCAGCCCTCTGATCATCCCTGTGGTCCTCCTCTGGACTCATTCCAACAGGTCCATGTCCTTGTTACAGTAATGGCCCCGGAGCTGGACACAGCACTCCAGGTGGGGTCTCACAAGAGCAGAGGGGCAGAATCATCTCTCCCAACATGCTGACCATACTTCTTTTGATGTATTGCAGGATGTGGTTGACTTTCTGGGTTGCAAGTGCCCATTTACAGGTCATGTTGTGTTATTCATTCGCCAGTACAAATCATGCAAAGGCCTTCTCTGCACAGTTGCTTCAAAATATGTGTGTGTGTGTTTGTGCATGTGTGCATAACGCCCACTGGTACTATTGGTTTTCCTCTAATTGATACGGACAAATAAGAATTGGATCTTCTGTAGCAATTCTGCGCTTTCTTTGAAAGAAATATTAAATACAAACATTTTCAAAGTAAAATTTGGAAGAAATTGCTTTTCATATGAATTAAAAACTTTCTAGTTGCTACAACAGGTGATTTAAACTGAAAAGTTAAAGTAAAAAAGTTGAAGTACTTTAAAGGCAAATTACTGGTAAAATACCAATACTTCTGTAGTTCTTTTTTAGTGTTCTTAAAAAAAAAAAAAACACACCAAACCAAAAAAAAAACCCATCAGTCTTGCTAAAATATACTTAATTCCTAAATGTGCAGGTAAAATATTTTGCGGTCCATGGACTGTCAGTTTTTTTCTCACCTAAGGGATGTATAATAAATCAATCAAAATAAACATGTAAGAGGACAGAGAATCATGTTTCAGGCCATAAAGTAGACTATCAAAAAAGTGTTTTAGGAAGAGAATTTCTTTGCTCTGATTATTTCATAAGCCCATCTTTTAAACACAGACAGTATGTATGAGACAACAAACTTCAGGGGAAATAGCTGTTGTGCTGCTGAATTCGGCTAAAGCAGAAGCCTGGAAAGTAATGCCTCCTGCTGATGTAGCATCTTCCTGCAGTGGCCCTGATTGAACTGATGAACTGATGTGCTACATATACACTTAGCAACCTCTTCTGGGACCTTCTGAGGACAATTAGTGATTATCATGCTCCACTTGGGCAGCAGCACTTTTAGTGAGGTGGCCTTAAAAACACATGAGGAGGGGCAGGACACCCATCTCCTCAGAGCCATCAGAATGTGGGCTCTTAGACCTATTTCTCAGCTGGGTCCCACTTGATAGACACAGAAATTTTTTGCTGAATCCATCTTCTAAGTATGTCCTCAGCTTAAAAATGAAAACTAAAGTCCTTACTCAGGCAACTTTTCAGGACTGGGGGGGGTTCTGTGCCTGTGGTATTTAGTCTGACCTTTCCATGAGCTCTAAGTAATACATTTAGTCTCATGTGATCCAGAGTAATGGGGTAATTTTTGCTTCGAAGGAATAATTTTAGAATCTTTTCCCTTTGACTTACATGAGAAGCCATAATTGTCATGGTTTACATAACCTTGTTATTCAGCTGATTCCTGCAAAGATATTTTCCTTTACTGTTTAAAATCAGTCAACGTGTAACTGCAGAAACAGCAAGAATTTTCAGTTACATGGTTTCAGTAGAAAAATAAGCCCTTCAATCATTTTCCTTAGAATTGTCCAAAATACTAGAAAATAATATTTTAACTTACTTTTTGATCTGCCATATTAAAAAAGTTGTTTGAACACAGTCTTTTGGAAAAATTAGAAAACTCAATTAATGATATCACTGTACCTGTAGCCATATCTGTCAGCCCTGCTTTGTATTATTATTCCATTTCTGTGTAAAATGCCTTCGTTTTTTTGAACAGTGTCCAGTTCTTCAGGGTTTGAATCTTAGAAAATAATTCTGTCAAAGTTTGTATTATTCTTCTAACATATGCTTGGAAATTGCATTTTTTATAGTTCTCCACTGGTAGGGATTTTCATATAGGGCCTTTTGTCTCAGAATCAGTAGCTGGTTCAAAAGAAAATGTGAACATATTTTCAGCAGTTACTGATGGTTTGAGCAACTACTGACCTCTGGGTAAAATGAATAAACAGTGGAGCTGAGAACAAAAGGAGTCCTCAGACTACTATTAATCGCAGTAATAAGGCAGACATGATGTACTGGGGTCAGTACAAGTCTCATTTGTAGATAAGCCGTAAAGATAAAGCATTCCATCACCAAAGAAAGGTCAAAGGTTAAAGTATGATACGATTGTTTTGAACTAATCTTCCAGTGACAAACTTCTGAAATATGAAGGAGTTCTTCCATTTCAGAAATATATTTCAGGGTCTTTTTAGAAAGCACTTGATGCTTCAAGATGTACTTAGCAAAAAAAAAAAAAAGCTTTTTGATAGACTTTGAATGAAAGGAAGGACTGAAGAAAAAGACAGATTTCTCTCCTAAAATAGTCGCAGTAAGGTTTGCATATAATCTTTACAGTTTTCTGGCACCTGATTTTATGGAAAACAATCTCTTCTACCTAGCATAACTTATTTCAATATAAGTATAAATATAAGGAGTTATTATTATAAAATATTTTTTAAATTGATAGGAATATATAGAATACCTCAAGTATAATTAAATACAGTCAGGGTTGTGCATGTTTCCTTACTTGGACTTAATTCCAATGATATTCTTGTTCTGATGCAATTTTTCATATTTTTTTCCATACAACTTAGGTCTTAGAATGTTATCCTTGAGAAAATAAGAAATAATTAAATAGCATATAAAACACTCTCCATTTCCTTCCAATCAGGAAGCTGAATATTTGAAAAAAACATATCACGATTAGTGCAATTATACTTACATTTTTCTGTTACAGCCACTATACAAGCCAAACACTAAACAACCTTGAGCCAACATATCATACACACCTTGACCATTCCTATCCAGAAATGTGGGTGGAAGTGAAACTCTCCCCATTTATGGAAACCAGAATATGTTAATGAAGATCTTGTGGCTGAATCTCATTTCAGTGCTTTATTGTAAACCTCTGGAAAAATGCTAGTGATCTTTTGTGAATAGTCAAATATTCATTAAAGAATATAGATAGAAGGGCTGTGGCAAGAATGATGATCCCTTCACTTAATACTAGAGGGATCTTGAAAAGGGAATGGAAGAGTATCTTTCCATTACAGTCGTGAAAAATGTAAGGCTTTATGAACGTGATTCACCACACCTTTCTACTGTAATTTCACAGAAATTATTTTGGGACAGTGAAGAAAACCCTTCCAGGGAATATCCCATTCTGACTTTCATCATCAACTCATAGAAGATCAGCTTGGGAGAGAAATTTGTTAAACACCATTTCTAAAATGAATATAAATGCTGGGTTTTGAGATAGCAAAACAAAATAAGACCGTAGCTAATTAGAGAATAAAAGCATTGAATTGGGTACTAAAGCTGGTATATGAATTGTAAAATCCTAATTTCAGAGTTTTCATAACAGTTTTTTGCCAGGCCATGCTGTCCTATAAATAATGTTTATTGTTTTTCAGATGATAAAAAAATACCTTTTATTTTAATGTGCACAATTTCATTTTATTGTCTGCTTTTTACAGTATGACAATCTCCTTCTTATTTTTCCTAATTCTGGGACTTCATCCACACTCCTACTAATTTATTGTAATTGTTCAATTCTGTTGAGAAACTTAGGAAGAAATATGGGAAAATTAACTGAAATCTTCATATTCAGATGCCTAACTTTTATGATCTTGCAACTCTATAGGTAATACCTTTACTGGTTAGACTATTTAGACTATGCTCTGTGTCGTTCTCTTATGATCAAGTCTGCTTACTTATACAGTTTGGCATGATGTTAACATTAATTCTAATTTGAAAAGCTTCTAATATCTTTTACTCATCAATATGCATATTAATAATTCTAGGGATTGTACATGGAACCTTTTGTCTTTTGCAAAGCTACTGACACTCCAGATGCCCAAAAGAAATAAGCATGTGAATCTACCAAGTCCTGGCCTTAACTTGACCCCTCTCTATTCTCCAAAGTTATATGTTAAAACTGCTAAAAGCTTGATGTTAATTAATTCAGATTCTTAATAATTCTGCCTGTTCAGAAGATCCACTAAAGTAAAAGTTTTAAAAAATTATGTTCTGAGGACATAATTATAACTCCAGCAGTAAGTTCTAAAAAATCATTCATTTGACTTTTTCTTTTCCCCTCAGTAGTGTTTTTAATGGACAATTTAAGAATTTCTAATGGTAAATTAAAAATCAGACCCTAAAAGCAGATTTTATGAGGTGGCAATTATTTGATTTGGCTGAAGCCTCCAGATGAATTTGATGTATTCTTCTCTTCTTTTAAAATCAGTTAAGAGTTCAGATGGCATGAGGATAAACATTATAGTTTTACTTTTTTGAACAAATGGAAAAAAAGTCCTCTTTTCCAGCTCACTACAAATAAAGGTTAACATGCTTTAGAATGAATTATGGGAGAATCTAAGTTGCTTGTTACCCTATCAAGCATGGAACTGTAGCACTAACAAGGACTAGAGGAAGGCTGAACCTAAATTAGATGCCAAAAATTACTTAGCTTTGTCTCAAGCTATTCAACTTCTGAAAGATGAATCAAAAATATAAAATAATGAGCTGGGGAAGACTGAGAACTGCTTTCTTATTTCATCCTTTTTCCTCTTCACTGTAAATGTAGTAAACTTCTGAGCATTGCCTGAAATGTGGCTTTTACACCTCAAGAATTACTTCCACACACTAAGATGCATTTCCCAGCCTCTATTTCAGCACTTGGGGATGATGCCTGGAGTGAAAAAGAATAGACTCAGCCTAGTCAGTCATATGGTTGGAACTCTGAGCCCTGAACTGTATTTCTAACCGTGCCTGTGTGTGAAGGCTGATAAACCTGGCACTATGTAACTTCAGGAATTTAGAGCAGAATTTTCCAAGATAGGCACTACTCACCTGAGCTTTATTGAGGAGCTGCTACATGTCTTTTTAAACCAAGAAAAGGAGAAGCAGTCCCTAATGGTCCTATGCAAAATAATCAGATTTCCTGGTTAAAATGTATTCACCTGAAGGTCACGTCTCAAGCCTTCAAATCTTGTCTCAGAGTTGAGCAGTATTGCTCATCTTTTCAGTGGAGGTCTGCTGCTTTGGAGGATAAGGAAAGATTTACATAATAATGTTATACAACTCCACAGTTTAAAAATATCAACAATTTATGACTGACAATGAGAGAGAAGACGCACGATCCAAAGAAAGAAGCAACACTGCTGCAAACCAAGTACTGGATTGCAGTGTAAGAGGTTTTGCTTTTTGTTTTTTTCCCCCAAATACACAAATAATTGGAGAAAAAGGGCTTCTCTCAGTTTTGTGGTGTGGTTTACCTGAAGCGAAGTCACTTTTATAGTATGAAATTTTTAATATAAGAAGATATTTATTAAAAAAGTGCAAGGCTGCATGCCAAATTCCTTAACTTAAAATACAGATAAGTTTCTGGTTTTCTGACAAGTGACAGAAGAGCATTTCTGTGTTTCTGTAGTTATTACTTAATGTTCATATCACTTAGCCTACATTAGAAGTTTAACTATGTGATTTTGAGATTGACTTCAGTCTTAAGAAAAAAAAGTTTAAAAAAAAAAAAAAGTCAGAACTTGCATGAGATAATTTATTCAAAAATAATTTCTCCTCTCACACAAAGTTTTTTCTCAGCCATAAGTGTTCTCTTTCAGGCATACACAAAACAAAATTGTAGATTATGGTCACAGTGAGATCATCATACCATGATCTTTGCTCTCAATTCCCCTGTTGTCTCACCACTGACAAGAGCAATGCCTCAGTTGTCAGTGTCTCCTGTGCTCGCCCCAGTGGCATGTGGATTTCTAGCTAAACTGTGCAGTGATTTTTTTTTCCTATTTCTATTAGCACCAGCTCAAGAACAGTAAGCCAAGAAGATTTACAGGCACCTTGACTAGTATCTGACTCTGCAGTGAAAAAAGTTTCAGCTATGGTTGTTTTGCTGGAGTGACACAAATATACTGTACAAGGGGTGATTCAGTTCAGTGTGTAAAAAGGTTGATGTCAGTAACAGCAACTGAATAAAGCCATTACTTCATGGTTTCTCATTTAGTCATTACTTACAGTCCCGCAGAAAGATTTTTTTTTTGAAATGCAATACATAGTTTCCTGCCCTTTTGATCTAAAAGAGGAAAATTATCTCCTCTTTTCAAAGAGCCAATGGTTAAAAGAACATAGGAATGAACATTTTACAACTGTAAACTATAAGCATGTAAATTACTGGGAGTAGCTGCTGCCTTTGTTGATAGAAAAATGAGAGCTTTGTTTAGCTGGAGGCACAGATAAGGTACCCTGAAGGTTTTCTGGGTTTTTGTTGTTTAATTTTATGGGGCTGTTTGTAGTTTGGGTTTGGGTTTATTTTGTTGTTTCTTTGGATTGTTGTTTGTTTTATTAATATTAATTTTTTTTATATTTTTGTTTACTATTTTAGTTTTAAATCCATATTAAGCTTTAAATACAGGATCCAAATTCAGTGGATTCACTAGTTTGGATTGAAGTTGCATGTCTCTTTTACCTTCGAATTTGATCACACAGGCTTGATTTTTAGGTGAGCATCAGATGACTTATTGTTTCTAATCTAGGAAGTCTGGTATCCAAAGTGTGTCACTTATTTGAATATTTCCATTCATCAGAGCTTAAGAAATGTTGGACAAAATTTAAAGGAGTTAATTTTTAAAGGCATGATCTTGATTAAATTCATTTATTACAACTGAAAATACATTTATTAGATATCAGAGTAAATAAATGAAATGTAAATAGAGGAAATATTTTAGGAAATGTTGCCAGCTTTCCAGCAAAATAAAAAGTAAATTAAAACAGTTCTCACCATGGCTTTCTCAGCAGCTTCATTATGACAAAGAACCTTTTGGCAGTGATCATTCTAGAATTAGGTATAGTATATAAAAAATACAAGCTTTAAAAAAAAATCTTCCTTTGATTCAGAATTTTATTTGATGATAGCTATAACTGCAGAAGAAGTGGCTAAGTAGTCTATTAAATTAATGTATTCTTGTGGGCATGTCTGATATAGTGGGATCAAAGGTAGTAGAGAATAGGATGGGGAAAAAAAAAAGGAATCAATGACAGTTATTCATGGCAGAGTACTGAAGGGAGAATACAAACACCAGGGATTTGGGAGAGAGAACTCAGAATTACAGAGGTAAGTGTGAATAGAGAACTAACTGAAAAACTATTTCTCCAAGCCACAACTTATGTGTGTTATATATTTACTTCACTTCCTGATCATCTCATTTTAGAATCTGCTTTCAGTATTTTTGCCAGGTGTATTCTCATTTATTTCCGTAGATCTACAGATCCCTGTTTAAATGATACTTAGTTCACAGTAAAGTAATATTTTTTTTTCAGAAAAATCTTCAAAACACAGATCATTTTCTCTTAAAATGTCTTCTCAAAAATCAAAATTGTAATCCACTTTTATTCCTGCCCTCACCTGTCCAAGAGAAATATGAAAACACTGACATCTTTCAGCCCTTAATGTTTCATAAACTTGTTAGCTCTTTCCCTGTTGATGTGGAAGTTCTCCAGTGCTTTCATACCTATCTAGATGAAGGTGTCTGGCTCTCAGGTGAACATAAAATGATCTAGAAATTATTTTTCTGTTGTGACATCTGATTTGAGATATACTGTATATACACCTCACATACACATACAGGATTGTGTATTGATTAAAATGTGGTCTCAAAAGTACTTAGATGAATCCTTTTCAAAATGAGGTAACCTCAAGAAAAGTAAATTTTTCCCACTTTTTTCATACAGTTTACGGCTGTGGTATTTGGCCAAGTGTAAGGAACTGTAATTATGTGCTTTCTCCAGTACATGTGGCTTAAACATAAAATTATTCTCTTATACAAGAGTCTGTAGAACCTAAACTAGTGATTAGGCTTTAATTAGGATATGTAAGGAACCTACAGTTGAGCACTGTTGTGGGAAAAAGAAGCGTAGTTTCATGAAGTCACTGGGAATCTGAGAGAGAGCAGGCTGTATGTACTTCTAGTGTTTTCTGCAGAAAAGAGAGTTCTGATCCCTTTTAGCATTTTTCCCATAAGTGGGGGCTTGTGGGTTTTTTAATTACTATTATTATTTATAAAGAGCTGAATTTATAGATTGTGTTGTTACCTGGGCTTCCTGTTAGCTACTTCTTATTGACCTCTTGTGCTGCATGTGCTTTAGGTGAAGATTCAGGCATGTATCTTTATCTGACTCATCTATCTTGCCCTGTGCAATTTAGAGTGCCTTGCGCATGATTTTTCTCTTTCTAGTGTGCTTCCTTTGTTGCAGCAGGTGACTTGGGAATCCCAAATTTCTAGTTTGAATCACATCTGGGGGGTTTGTTTGTTTGTTTCACTGGTTGGAATGAATAAGATTATTAAATACTTCTCAAAATAAGGGCAAATGCTGACAAATTGAACAACATAAAGTTCTTATTCCTGGTACAATAAAAACACAGAAATGCAAATGTTCCTGCTTCTAGAAACTGTCCTAGTGGCTTGGCCTCTCTTATGCATTAATTTAGGGCCTTTAATCCTAAAAGCATCTGCTTGGTAACTATAATTCTACCTGCTTTACTCATCCAGTATTGTAAATAGGTCAATTTTGTACACAGGGTCTGTTTCCTGGCCGAGTCACCAAAGTCAGTTGTCATATCAGGGACATGACAGGGACAAATCCCAACAGCTTGACACTGTAACAACTTTCTGCTGAGTCAAGGCATTTGGCTTAGCTTAATTTTAGCAGTATAGGAAGAGAAGAAAATAAAAGTTAATGAGCAACAAAACCAAAGAAACTGCCCAATATCTGCAGGTTGCTACCACACATCCTTTTCTTGCTGGTGTCTGGGGTTGCCACCCATCCGTGTTCCTCACCTGCATGGCAAGGCAAGCTGCAGCAGGCACCGAACTGGCTGAGAGCAGCACTAACATCTTCGGCTGCTGCTCCTCAGAATGGGGTCAAGTAGTAACTTTCATTTGATGGGACATCGATTTGGATCTCTGCCCTCCAGCCAACTGCCAGCTTTCCCAAACCTGTTGGGAACTGCCTTATCTGTGAGACTCTGTACTCTTCTGTCAGTTCCAGTTAATGAGCCATCAGAGTTAGAAGTTACTGATGTGAGACGGATAGACGGCTGAAAAAGTATGGTGTTTGCATAAGCCAAGCTCCTTTAGAAAAGGAGGCTAATACAAACTAAAAAATAAAATTAAATTAAAAAAAAAAACAACAAAAAACCAACAAAGCACAAACAAAAAACCAACAAAACACAAACACCATATACAGATACAAGTGAAATGACAGCAACAGAAATATCACGAAGGAAGAAAAGAACTTGAGTACAGACAACTGAAAAAGAGGTCTTAAAAGAAATAAAAAAACCCCAAAGATTTTAAATCAGGAAAAGGATATAAAATAGACAAA
>VXAY01000621.1:233671-262013 GCA_013399855.1 Oxyruncus cristatus | reverse complement strand
GCACTCTGAATTGAGATCCTAAAGAGACTTCACTAAAAGAAGAGCCAGGTGAACCACATGCTCACCTGATCTGGTTGTGGAAATTTTTTACAGGAATAGAAACAGGACTTTCGGATGTGCAATGTCCCTTCACTAATTTTAGACACCTCTGTTTTAAATACTTACATTGCAATTACCCAGCTTAGTTTCACTTAGAAAGTTGTCATCTCATATAGTATGAGTCATCCTATGCTAGGATACTTGTCTAAAATAGGTCAGTCTCACCCTAAACATGTATATCTCTTTCACTTCTGTATAGTGCAGCTACCCAAAGCTAGGGCAAATATCACACATTAGGAGCCTTTCAAACTTTCAAATCAAATAAATCCATGACTTACTTTAAAGAATTCAGATGCCCTAAAGCTTGGAGTTACAGGGACACTTGGAACTCAGTTTGGATGAGGATATCTAAGTTTCAGCTACATCCTGTTTCAGCCTTTACAGACTGGACTCAGTCTGTAGTGATGTAAGGGTTTTTTAAAAAAGCATTTCTATTTTTCCCTTTTTTCTGCTCTCACTGAAACTAGAAAAATATTTTTTAAAGTACATTATATTTAAATTAAAACACAAAAGGAATAGAGAATAAATAACTAAATCGTTTCAAGTTTACTGATATATTATAGAAGGATATAAAATATTCATTTGGATTGACCTGCACCACTCAAAAGCTCTAGACATTCCAAGTTCACATCAACAAAAACTTTGCACCACAACATATCATTTATTTCTTCTATCCTTTACAAGATGATAGTAAAGCTCAAAGAAAAAAAAAAAAAAAGAAAAAAAGCTAGAAATTTTTATAATAGTTTTATTGGGAAGTTAATGTGGCAGCAAAAAGATATTGAAAAAGTAATTCCCAAATTAACCCACTGAACCCAGTAATCTAATACTCCAATACTAAGGGGGGAGGAGATCTTACTCTTAACACTTATGGTTCAGAGATATCATAAAAAAAATAGGCTTAATAAAATACTCACTTTGAACAAGCACTGGCCTTAGCTGTTCATTTTATAGGTTGGATGACTCTGAAAACATGATCTTGCTCCCTTTATGCTACTCTAAGGTAGCTCTAAGGTGTTGCCTGCTAATCTGTATGGAGCTGGACAGAAGCAGAAATGAAGAGAAAAGAAACAGAATTCACTAACTGGGCTTTACATTTCAATTACATTAAGTAAAGCATTAGGTTCAAATTTGCGTTATAGAGGTTCTATTCTTAAAAAATATTTATTCAGCAGCATAATTACAAGTAATGATGTGGAAATTACTTCATTTGGCATTTTGCAACATGCTGAGGTAGTGAAAGTTTTATACTTAACGCAGGAATGTTTCTTTTAAAGTCATCCTTCCCCTTGTCCCCATGATAAACCTGTTAAACAGGATAAAGTATATCCGTCCATTAAGCCAGGATGTATAATCTGTTTTCACCGACTCTTTATAAATCATTCAGCTAGAGGTGTGAAAATCAGTGTTTGCAGAGGAAAGCTTAGCTAGTATATTGCCCTTACAAAATGTCAAGGCTCCTTATGATGACTGAAGGCAGTTCTTTGAAGGGAAGTTGACAGGGCACTACCAATGAGCCAAAAGTGAAACACCAAACATTTCCCTGAAAACTTCAGAGAACCTTCATTTCTCCTTAGTTCTGCATGAACAACAGTAAAATATTTTTGTGTAAATTTATTTTATTCAGCCTCCTCAATATGGAGAATATGTCAGAATTGTGGTCTACTTAACTACCAGCAAACTGACTCAAATATAGCTACACCTCATTTAAAACCATTCCTTAAAATTTGGTATCTATTAACACTTCTTGGAATTATGTAATCATTTAGTTTGGAAAGTGTTTCTAAGATTACTGAGTCCAACTGTTAATCCAGCACTGCCAGCTCATATTCAGACATCTGTGGACCAGCACCCTCAGGTGCTTTTCCAACCAGCAGCTTTCCAATCAGTCATCCCCAAGCCCGTAGCATTGCACCAAAGGAGATATTCCTGCATACCATGTCCCCACAATGGAGGAAATTTTTAATCTGAAAAACTGAAATCTTTGCAAGAGTCCTCTACAGAGGAGAGAAAAGTGTGAGAAGGCAAACTACAAACAAAGTTTCCTAAACCCCTTTCACATCTGCCACTTCATGTGGCTGAGTCAGGATTGAAGAAATGAAGGAACAAATTGGTCATAGGAAAGAGGAGACTAGAATCTAATTTAAGTGGGAATAAATTAATTTTCCCCCATTTAAATCTGTTTTGTCACGATAGTAAGTGATAAAAAATCTGTCTGTCCTTATCTCCACCTACGAGCTTTGTTATCCTGTTTTCTCCACTGCTCCTCTGAGGAGAGAGAGAGAATGTGTGGCCGGAATGATGGGTGTCTCTTAGCCAGGGCTTGCCCACCACAAGAACAAATGTTCTATTTCACAAAAGGTAAACCACCATTAGTTCTACAACTAAATGATAGGAGAGCTATATTCTGTGATTAGCTATTTCTTACTTGCTGTCAGACTGAAAGATTATTCTTTTTACCTACATTTTATAACACTCAATTAGCAACTTATATAAAAAGATAGTATTTTGTCAATTTTGGTGCCAACATGGAGGGGAAGACGTGAAAACAACTCAGGTGATAGGTTTAAGTCAAATAGATATCAGGAACTCAGTCAGATACTCAAAAGATTACATTTGGTAAGGGAAAATACCAAATTTTTATACTTAGCAATAGTTAGGTGAAGAAATGGAAGAGAAAACATTCATGAATAAGCAATAGAAATGAACAAGGGAGCTTCAAATTACAATGAATAATAAGTCAAATGTTTTTCACGCTGTCTGGTATACAATGCGTACAATAGATGTATTGTCTGAAACAAAATTAATTCTTTTTCCATCCTACATGGAAAATGGTAAGTCATCTGCTCCAGTCATGTATTTAATTTTGGGACACACAATTCTCACAAAGAGAATACAGGCCAGAGAACCCCAGGAGAGAAAGAAAGTGGTCAGAAATCTAGAAAATACAACTTAGAGAATGGATGAAGAAAATAGTGATATATAGTTTAGAGACAGGAAAATATTAGGTGTAAAGGTTTGAAGCAACAAGAGAATGAAATTGTCTGTTCTTCAAACCAATGGTAGAAAGCACAAAGAATATATGCAATTATTGTGAATATGAGAAAGAGAGAGAGATTTCCTCTCTTGTATGAAATATAGGGTAGCAATGATTTATATTATTTGGGAAACCGTCAAATTCTATCAGAGGAAGTATTTAGAAACAGTCTAGACAAGCACATGCACTGAATGTACTTGGTGTATGTGAATTTTGCCTCCAGGCAAAAGAATGGGGTAAAAGGACTTATAAGGTCCTTTTCAGACTTTTTTTTTTTTTTAGTGGTGGTTTAAAAGAGGGTTAATCTTTTGAAATATTTGGAGTAGTTTGTAGTTTTAAATAATTTTGCAAAATTGTTTTGTTTTTTTCTACCATCATAAAGCTGTCAAATCATAAATATTCTCCTCATAAATTTTTCTGATGTACTTGAAAGTACCAATTTCAGTGAAATAAGAATAGCCTGCGTTTATTATTAGACTTTTCAAATATTACTTCCTCTCTAGTGAATACTTTCATTCATTGCCAAAGTTTTCTAAATATCAGGCAGACTGAATAAGTATTAGCAATCTTTGACATCATCAAGAGCTGGATGTTTTCCAGTCTTTCACCTCTGTTGAAAGTGATATGTAAACTTTTCATGTCTTTTCTTCTTTTATTTTTTAATCTCTCTCCCTGTCTGACAGAAAATAGATGACTTCTTCTGGCCAGCTATGAGTCCACAATAGTAGGATGATATTTCTTTGGGATATTCTGTCTAGTACCATCCTCAGAGAACAGCAATAAGGGCCTAATTACTTTTGAATTAACTACAGGAGACATTTTGGAAATGAATAACAGTGCTCCTTAAGCAGGCAGCACAGATTATAAATATAAATGGAATCCTAGAGAGACTTGGAAACACTTACTAATATAATTTTATGGTGTAAATACACTGGTTCTAGGAAAATGCTGTATTTATTCTGTGGCCAAATAAAAACAGAATCATTATGTTTACACCATTCATGCCAACGGCAACTTCAAGAAACAAGATTTTGTTTTCCTGAAAGTTTCATGTTAAATATTTCCATTGAGTTTTCATGGCAATAAGAACATCTGAAAGTAAAAACTTTCCATGTGAGATCTAAACACAATGAAATTGCCAACCCAAAACTTCTGGCTTTATTATGTGTCATTTTCCTATATTTTTAAAAGGGGGAACAATACAAAAGAAGTAATATTTCCTTTTTCAACAGATGACTATAACTAGAGATAAATAATATTAACTATATGAAATGAACACCCAACTTTAGCACTTCTAGAAAAGATAAAAGGAAAAAACAAACAAACAAACAAACAAAACAACAAACCCCCCCAAGGAATAAATGTTTTCTATTTAGAAAGAATATGCTGAGGGTTTTGTGTACCAAAAATTGACCAAAAAATATTATTGAAGTAGAAATATAATAGCCAATTAACAAGTAAGTCCAAAAGAGATTGTACCTCATTCATTTAAACAAAAAAAAAAGGAACATATAGTCTCAAGCATTCTGAACAGACAAAATATAAATGTGCATATATATGTATGTACATTTTTTAAAATTTAAATATTATGACATCTCACTACAAAGAAGAATAAAAAACACCAGAGTGCTATAACATAATCATAGATGTAATTTCTACTTTTCTAATTTTGAATGGGTTAGAGAAATATCATTGACTTTTCTGCTTGTGAGATTTTTTAGCTTTGCTTCATGAGAAGTCCATGCTGAAAGTACTGGTCTACCACTCTTGTGAAAATTTGTTTTTGGAAAAGGGTCAAAGGCAAACTAGAAAAAGAAAAAAATTAAGCTACAAGTCTTTCAGAATTTTTGAATACTATTCTTTGCTATTCCTGGAGGATTTTATCATTTATGAATGATGTTGCTTTTTAATTTTTAATTAGTGATCCTGTTAGATGAAACATGAAAAATCTGGAAAATCATTGATTTTTTTCATATTTTCAAGAAAAAAAAAAGAGGAGGTAAAGCAAATAAATCTGTTGTGTCTTAGAGACTTTTTAACACATTGTATTTTAACACACTGTACTGTAAGAGTTTGAGAGACTGTTTGCCAACCAACCCACTAGACTGAAAAGGTGTTGGCTGAGTTTAGGTGATTGTACAATAAAACATAAGAGTTCCCTGACACGTGATCCTGTGTCTTCATTTAGCTTGATGAGAATTTATAATTACCATTATGCTCCCTGATGACGGGTTGTGACAGCGCATCACAGAAAGGTGCTTTGGGCAGAAATTATCTCAACCATTATGAGACTGTAATCACTTTTGTGGCCTTAGCTTGTCTAGTATCACAGAATCATAAAAGAGCAGAGGTTGTAGGGGACCTCTAAAGATAGCCTGGTCCCACGTTTCATGGAAAAGGAAGCCTAGGGATTATCTAGCACCCTGACCAGTCATGTCTTGAAAACCTCCAGAGATTCTACCACATTCCTGTGGAGATTTTTCTGATGACTGATTGTTCTCACTGTGAAAAATTTGTTTCTAATATTAAGATAAAACCTCTCATAATTGCTACTTGTACCCGTTGCTTCTTATGTTTCCTTGTGAAGTTAGAGCCTCTGTCCCCTTTTTGGCCACCCATTAAGTACTGGATAACATGGAAGAGGTGCTCCTGGAGCCTTCTCTTCTTCAGGGTGAAAAGTCCTAACTTATTTAGTCTTTCCTCAGAGGGCAGGTTCCCAGCACTTTGATTATCTTCATGGTCCTCCTTTGGACAACTTTTTTGAATTGTGGGATCAGAACTGGACACAATACTCCAGGTGTGGCTTGACAAATGTTGCATAGAGTGGGATGATCATGCGTCTATCCTTGCCTATTATTGTGCAACTCCTGCATGATGATTCTACAATACATTTCCCACTGCCTGCAGTTCAAAGTCTGTTAAAGATGATAACAAGTTATGTTTGAGTATCCCTTGTAAATATATTCATACAATTCAATAAGCACTTCAAAAACGTGCCATTTTAAAACTATTTGAAGGTATTTCTACATAGGCATACCACAAATACAATACCTAAATACAGTAATATCCTTTTCCTTTCTTCAGAGCTTCTTAACTCCTATAATTAGTTTGAAAAAATATTGTATCTTGTATATTCTTTTTTTCTTGCTGCTGAAAACAGACATATAAATGAATCATGTAAACAAAGCAGGTTCCTGTAATGAGATTTTATATGTTCAGTCAAAACAGGAGACTATATGAAATTACTGTTAGAGTCGAAGTCACACACACTGTTTGAGAATTCTATACCTAGGATCATGAATTGTGTTCTAGACTCAGATTTACACCCCCAGAAGTGTGTCCCTCCTGGTTGTGCCTGACTAGACTAAGGATGTTAAAATATTTGTCTAGGAATACTAGAAGAAGCAAGAGAGAATGTGGGAAATGAAAACCTGCAAATCAAACAGCTTCACTGGCATGAAATGCCTTAACAGACTAAAGAAAAACATGTCAGACAGCAAAATTTTGGTTGGTTCAAGTACATAAGAAATGCCTATATTTGTCAGAAAAGAGATCCATTTAGTCCAGTACTCTATCAGTGACAATGGAAAATTCTGTTTGGAGAGCGTATGCAAGACTTGCTGCTGTGTACAGCCAGCTCCCTCCATTCCCCATGGCATCCACAATAGCTGGTAATGATCAGTCTTGGTCTACTTCTGCTTAGCAGAGGATGGGCATATTTCACACAGCAGTAGGGGATGAATTTCCGGTTCCACAAACCAACCCCATTCCACCAATCCACAAAACCACCAGCTTGGCATTCCAGAAGAAACATGAAGGTCCCTCTACTAACTTACCACAGGGGAAGTTAGGCTCACTGGCTTTCAGCTACCAGGATCTCAATTAGCGAAGATTCTACAAGAGTAAAACAGTTATCTTCCAACCCTGAGGTTTTCATGACTTTTAGATTTTATTTGAAATCTATTTCTGAGATTCCTGATCTGGGCAGTTATCTGAACCTAATGTCCTTGCAAAACAAACTCCTTAAAAGAATAAACCAAAGAAATTATAAATTCAAACAAATTTAATACATTGATAACCAAAATAATGGTATTTAGAAGAACTTTCAATTTGTTTTAATAAGAGACTTAGAAAAAGATATTTCTGAAATTCAGAAAAATATGTATAATCATTGCATTAATAAATAATGGTCTTATTTTAAAATATTTTTCTAACATTCCCAGTGGTGATATGGCATAGAAAATATGATAGTATAGTAGTCTTGTGCCAAAACACCAATGCCAATCTTAATCAATTAACCAAAATCTAAATATGACATCGTAAAAACTTCCTTACATAGTAGAGAACAATAACTGTATTATTACAAAGTAAACAAGTTCATAAGACAATGCACAATTTGTTTTTAAGACTGGTCTGAACTCCTAAAAAGGAGGTGTGAGATTTGCAGCTGTAGTTCCCTATGGATAATTTTTCATACCAAATAGACATAGTACCATTTGTCATCTATTGTATAACACACTTGCTGTGACCACAGGTTGCAATTGTGGGCTCCAGAAAGTTAGAAATGTACTATATTTATGACAAAATATTTGCAAATGTCTAGAAATTATGCCAGTGTTTCTGTAACAAATTTATTTTGAAATTTGACAAATGGTAACATGATCAGTGTTGATGAGGTTGGGAAGGTTGTCATGCATTCTGTGCTTATTCCTAGCACAGGAATGATCATGCAGTGTTTAACTGTCTATGGAATCTTTATCTGAGACCTTCAGGTCCCAGTTTGATTATCATCCGATCTGAAAAAAATTACCTCTTTCCATAAACAATGACAGCTTCCCTGTCTCTTAGGCCCCTTCTCTATTGGATAAGTACTGCGTATTTGTCAGTCTCTTAGATTTTATTTTTCTTACTCTGTTGCTGTCACAAATGTCTATGTTAGAGTCTTCCACACCATTTTCCAGTACTTCAGCAAAACCTTTTATTTTGAATAGTAACATTTCAACACCTTTACTCTCTGCTTCCCTAGTAAGCTCATTCTAACTGTTCTAAGTACCAATTTCTCTTACACCCAATTGTCTGTCCTCACATCTGTTACGTTACACATTAATTTTTAGCTACTCAATGGCCAGAATGTATTCAGGCCAGACAGAAATATCAAGAATTTCCTTGAAAAGTCTGGTAGATATGAACCTACAAAGAGACAAATCTCTAATATTCATGGGTTTAGATTTACCAGGGAGGTGATAATTTTTGTTAAATTCATTTTCTTATGCATTTGACTTAATCCTACTGTTCATCTTCCTAGTTTCCTCTTTTTTTTTTTTTTTAGTTGTTGTTGTTGTCTTTGTCCAAGTTTTAAGATAAATATGTCCTGAAATATAACATCAGCCATGGTATTCACTATGTCTAGTATTCCACAGCAGATTTATTTTATTAAGTGTCCTTCCCTTCAACAGATGAACGTGATTTTACTATAGAAAGGCCATATTTGTGATAATTCTTCTAGTTCTTTTACTTCAGCAACAGAATCCATACATTGATAATATGAATCTAAACTTATCATCCCAGTTTTTTCAGAACTCCTCTTTTTCTTTTCCTTACTATTAGTTCTATTATTCTTACTACTAGAGGCACAGGCTGCTCTTCTGCCTGTTTATGTTATAATTCTGGCTGAAGCCAGTTGTTTAGAAATCAGTCAAGAAGGAGAAAATTGTAAGTACTCTATTCTATTCAGTGTCAAAATCTAGAAAAACAATATAGTTCTTATATTGACCTACGTTTCAATACTGTGAAATAATACAGAGAACTGAAATTGTACAGCATAATATACCACATTTCCCAAGATAACGATAATCTCCTTTGCTGCATTGTGAAAGCTAGCTGGCTCTTAAAACCACATGTTTGTTTGTGTGCATTTAAACACTTAGTGCATCGTATCCTTTAAGGAAGAAAATGCACAACTAAAGAGGAAATTCTTGAAGTCAGATTCATCCAACATAATGTAGAAGATTTAAAAAAAAAAAAAAGGAAGAAGAAAACCTAGAGGAAAAAGTTCATTCAGCACCACAACACTTAACTAGTGACTGTAAATAAGATATTGAAAATGGTAAGGAAACTGTCGACAGTGATAATGTTCTGTACTTTTTGAAATCATCAACAAAGTCAGTTTGTGTTACCAAGAAAAAAAAACAAAAAGGCAAAAAATCCACAAAAAAGTTTCAGTTCCATAATTATTAAAAAAAAAGAAGAAAAAAAAAAAGGAATAGAGCAAGAAATTCTGAAAAGGACTCATTAAGCTCACGTATATCTTCTGCAGTGGAAAAGAAAACAGGTGAAACATTTGGTGACCAGCTATGAACAGTTTAAGAAATGGTGATTACTTCATTTACTCAAAATATTATAGAAGGAATAGACACTTCTAATTCTCTGTTTTGAAAGTGATTTGTTATCGACCAACTTGTATTTGGGAGACTAGTTACAGAAGAGTTTTATTATATACCTTCATTTAAGAACTTTTGCTTTGTTCTTTCTAGTGTTTAAAAAATGATGTTTAATACTGAGAGGTTCTCCTATACTTTGGCATCTGTTCTTCCACTTTAACAGAACATTGAGACACTGTAAACCAGTAGAAGTGTTTCAGTCTTGGAATTCTTATGTTCTTTACATGAGAGGGCAGCTGGAGTACATTAAACTGTGCCTGGAGATGGGTTCTCCTGGGATCTGATTGAGTTTATGGGTTAAGATTAAAGAGAGGACAGGCAAAGGTGACATTATAGTGGGTGTCTGCTATAGGCGACCAGACCAGGAATAAAAAAGGAGTGGATGAGGCCCTTTACAGACAGACAGAAGCAGTCTCACGTTTATGAGCTCTGGTTCTCATAGAGATTTCAACCACCCTGCTCTCTCTTGGAGGGACAGCACAGCAGGGTTGTAAGAACAGATAAAGAGTGGAAAAGTTTGGGAATATTTTATTTCTTCATACTTTCATGCATGCAGTATTTTTAAAGCCTGAACAAAAATTTACTATTTACTTTCATGTAGTTGAGAATTCCATCAAAAGGTAATTTTGATTCAGACAAAATCTATTTTTTCACTTTTTCACTTATAAGCATACTGTAGAGAGGAGAAAAAAAAATATTTTTATTTTAAAAGAATGAACATAAATTGGAACTCCTTTTGAATCCTTTTACTCTGTTCAAAGACATCTTCTATTTGTCTCTGTCCAGAAGGTCAGTCATGATAGAAAGCATGAAAACAGTTGTATTAATTCAAAATATCCGATGGATGGAGAATATTCATAATGGTAGAATCAAGAAAAATCAATAAGCAGATACTCTCATTTATGACCATTATGTGTTTTGTATACTTGTGTATTCAGACAAGGGAGATAGGCAGGCAGGCAGGCAGGCATGAAGGAAGGAAGTTAGTTAATACTAAACTTCCTCAAATTGCAAAAAGCATTCTTTCACATCTGGGGACTCTAAAAAATGATTGAAAACTGTGAACAGAAAAATGTGTACAAATGCTCTGACTGCTCACTTTACTGTCTGATCACTTTAAATGGATAGTGTGAGCTCCACTTTTTTCTCCTGTTCACTAGTAAATCTAGTCACCTAGTTCTCTGTGTTGTTTTCACTTGCTTCCCTGATGCTGCATTTTGATCTTTGCTTCCTGCCCTCTGCCCTGCTGTTCTTTTCAACAGTGTTCTGCTTTTTGTTTGATGAGTGGTGAAAATTGCAGGATTCCTGACCTCTAAAGAACAGACAGAACTGCAGAAATCAGGAATCTTGTAAATTGTACTTGGCTGCTGGTACATGGAACACTATTAAACATCAAAGAGGACTAATTTAAAAAAAAAAATGGTGCATATAATAGGTCTTATGCTGTATTACTGTGCACAGAATAACTTCAGACTCTGGCATTCATTAGTACATACATTCCTGGCACAGCTTGTTTGGTTTTAATGTTACAGAACAAAAGCAATTTGAAGCTAAAAACAGTAATTTATTTTCTTTTTTCTCCCAGTGGCAAAACTTCTAGAAGTAAAGGTTTGTCAGTTACAGTATCCAAATAATTATTTTCCTTTTTCCTTTTCTGATTTCTGCCTAAAAGTGGAACATTATACACAGTAGGTGATGGTGTTTTCAAGATTAACTTGCATAATCCCTCTGCCTTGAATAACGCAAAGATCCAATTTTTTTCTACAAGCCTATCAAGCATGTCAATACACATCTAGTCTTTGATATATGGCAATTCTTCTATATTTGGTATTGTGTGGTATACAATACTCAAATCAGACATACATTAATTAGTTTAGCACATGCATTTGAAAAAATAGTTCATGGAATGGTAGCTAAAAGGTAACCTGCACAGCTGTACAGAAAAGCAATGAGTTCTTTAATACCTTCTTTATCTAATGCATGGTCACTTTGTTCTTGGGATGTCAATGAAAACTATGCAAAATTTGTCCTCATAAATATGAAGCAAGAAAAATATCAATGGTTTATTTATTTTCAGGTGTAGAAACATTCTTAATAGTATCAAAAAATAAGTATCTTATAGCAGTTCAAGCCTCTAACACACTTTAAAATTCTTTATTCTCATGCAGAGGGGAATCAACAGCAAGTTGAATGAGTGCAGCTTTCAATTCTGTTATCTGCAAATATAGTTTTCTATTTTTAACAGTATACTTCTCTGGGCTATGAGTGTACTAGTATGCTTTATCTACCTCAACCAGCCTTGCTAGCAGCCTCAGCACTCCATTTAGACTCTGGTTTGGTCACCCAGACTTTCCCTGAGACATGTTGTAGATATGTCTGTACCCAACTGTTCTGTATTTCTAAGTAGAAGTTGAAATGAGAATGCTTATGGGTTTCAAACTGCTTGAAATGAAAAAGAAAGCAGTATAGTTTGATATTTAGCACTTAACTCTAGTACAATTTGGGTAAAACTTCAGATGGGAGATATGATAATAGAAATGGAAGTCTGAGGCCACCTAAGCCATCCTAAGTTTGAGGCATACAAGTTATCCATGTCAACTGACAACTCTTCCTTATCAGCCCTAAAGCTGTAGCAATTAATATTCTATGACCACACATAATGCATTCTCCTTTTAGCAGGAAGATTCTTTCAAGAACCTACTCTGAATAGCTACCTCTTTCCAGCAGAGTGACCAAACCAAATACTTAGCAAATATGCTCTCTCCCACCTCTCTTTTTTCCATGCAAAACCTCAACAAAGCTAAAACATATCCTAACTTGTTACAGGAAATCTCATGCCATCATATCATCTTCCCATCCAATTCCTTAGTTAAGTAGGGACAATTTATTATACTGGTGAGAATAGAATCAGTAGTAGTGGGGTTTGAAAAAGGAGTTAACTGCAGACATTCTGGAACGAAGACAGAGAGATACTCTGAGGTATTGCATTCTACATACAAAAAAAAAAAAAAAAAGGAGAAAAGGAAAGGAGTAATTAAGTGAAAAAAAAACCCTGTACTCTTTCTGTTGGACAAAAGAAAATGGCTAAAAAAATGAATTTTTTTTTTTTTTTTTTGCTTTAGGAAAGGAGATACTGAATATAGCTCATTTTGTCATAACATTGAATTTATTGTTCAAGTCAGGCAAAACCAAATATTTCATGGGTTTAAAAATATATTAAATTATGCTATTGAAGATCATAGAACCATAGATTAGTGAAATCACAGAATAGTTTGGTTTGGAAAGGGTCTTTAAAGGTCACGTAGTCCAGTCTCCCTGCAAAGAGCAGGTACATCTTCAACTAGATCAGAGCCCTGTCAAACCTGACCTTGAATGTTTCCAGGGATGGGACATCTACCTCTGCTCTCCCACTGCTCCAAGGGGCTTGCTCCAATATATTTCCAGCCTTATAATAAAAATCTATTCCTTATATCTAATCTTACTCTACCTTATTTTAAGTTAAAACCATTACTCCTTGTACTATGGGACTTGTTCTAAGATGACAGGTTCTACTCATAAGTCTGTCCCCTACTTTCTTACAAGTACCTTTTAAGTACTGAAAGGCCACAATAAGGTCTCCCTGGAACCTTTTCCAGGCTGAACAACAACTCTCTTTGCCTTTTCTCATAGGTACTCTAGCCGTCTGATCACTTCTGTGGCCCTCCTCTGGACCGACTCTAACAGGTCCAGATCTTACACTGAGAGGCCTGGAACTGAACACAGTACTCCACGTGGGATCTCAGCAGAGTAGAAGGGAAGAATCACCTCCCTTGAACTGCTGTTCTTGCTTCTTTTGATGCAGCCCAGAACATGATCGGCTTTCTGGGCTGCAAGCACACATTGCCATCTCATGTCCCAGTTTTCATCCATCAGTGCCCCCAACGCCTTTCTATCTACAGCTACTCTCAGTCTCTTCACCCCCAGCTCGTATTTATAGCAGGGGTTGCCCAAATCCAGGTGTAAGACCTTGCACATGACCCTGTTGTGCCCAATGATGTTCACATGGGCCAACCTCTCAAGCCTGTCCAGGTCCCTCTAGCTGGTGCCCCACTCTTCAGGTGTGTCAACCACATCACTCAGATTGTTGTCACCTGCAAACTTTCGGAGGATGCACTTAATACCACAATCTATGTCGTTGATGAAAATGTTGAACAGGGCTTGCCTCAATACAGACCCCCAGAGGAGGGGCACCACTCATCTCTGATCTCCATCCAGATATTGAGCCATTGACCACTAGTCTCTGGATGTGACCATCCAAGCAGTTCCTCGTCCACCAAACAGTCCACCCATCAAATCCATATATCTCCAATTTAAAGAGAAGAATGTTGTGGAGGATCATGTCAAAGGTTTTACAGATGTCCAGATAGATGACATCTGTTGCTCTTCCCTTGTAAACTGATTAGTTACTTCGTCGCAGAAGGCCACTGTGTTGGTCAGGCAAGAATTGGCCTTGGTAAAACCAACATGTTTACACTTGTTAAAATTATCTATGTGTCTTACATGATACTAATATCTAAGTACTAAATCTTTACTTGTATGTATTCTTGCATATCTGAGAGAGAGAAAAATACTACAAAGACCACCACAAGTACCTGGATCATCATGTATTAAACCAGAAAATAATTTCAGGTTGTCAATTTACTATCTGTATTTCAAGGTATTGTCACATTGCCTAATGTTATGAGCTTTAATCATAGAATCATAGAATCATAGAATCATAGAATCAGACGGGTTGGAAAGGACCTCACATGTTTTTTCCAAATAAACTTCCAAATAAGTTTGTTAACTTTTACATGTCAGTGTTTACTTTCAGGATGTAGAAATCCATCATTACAGAACTTTAAGCTAGATCAAGTTCACATAAGGTTGCACATATAAAACACTCACTTGAAAAAAATAAAAAAAAAAATTGCCTTGCATATAAAGTACAGAAGGTCATCGTACATGTCTATTTAATGAATAAAAGTGAAGATACAGCAGGAGAAAAATATAGTAAAATGCAAACTATGTCAGCTAATGCGTTCTGATTTTCTAGAGTTTACACAAATAGTCTTCTTGTTGGGTATATCTGCATCAGTAGATTTCTTTAGCTGAAAGAACCACAAATCTGCTTACAGACAAAAAGTTGGAAATATTCTACAGACTCTTAGATGTTTTGCACCTAAGTTTATCAGCCTGAGAAATAATAAATAATAGTTACTAAATGTGAAGTCAGGCATTTCAAAATGGAGAATGGTCTTCTAGCTGAGGTCAGAAGAGATGTCTAAGGTCAACTGTTGCATCATTCATTGCTCATGGTCCTGCAGCAAAAAAAAAAAAGTTACTTTGCTGTTCAAAAAGTAAGATTTGCACTATGTTTCTGTTAGCAATTTATTTCTACTGCTGTAACTGTGATCTCCTAACTGTAACCATCATTTTGCTCTCCCTTGGCTTTTAATGTGAACAATAATTTAACAAATTGAGATTAAGAGAAGAACAAATATTCTTGGTATCACCTACTGTTTTGAAGTAAAAATACCATTCTTTACTGAGGACACTTTCCTGGAGGTTTTTTAATACCTAGTTCTGGTTATGACATTTGGAGTATTATGTAATATTTCTTTAGTCTGGAGCTCAAAATGGTTGCTGATACTAAATGAAGTTCTGACAGGGATGCAGCTATGCTGCAAAGATTTTGTTTTCAGTAATGTACTCAGAGAAGTGCTTTAGCCTCACCAGGAGTGAAATATTCCATCTGTAGAAGTAGGAGTGGTATGCATTTTATTGCCTACCACAGTTAGTTCATGCTAGATTTTTCTGAAGTCATGTTCTTCTGAGAGCCTTGGCACTGAGACTAACAATTAGAATGGAAGTGTTGAATTAAGCATTGGATAATTCTCTCTCAATGAAATGATTCCATTTTGACATTAATGCAGTTTATTACCAATTGACTCTTTTTTTTAACATTCAAATAAGAGCAGATTCTACATTCCCAAATAGCTCATGTTGCGGAAGGCATATAAAGCTACGACTTCACTGTCTCTTCCCCTGCTGTGCTTGACTCCTTAATGCTTTTGATCTTTCACAGGATTTTAGAACACGGAAAAGAAGATAAAAAGTTATTCCACTCTGTTTGCTAGCATAATAATTCTACTTAAATATGATGATTCAATGTAAAGGGCATGAATAAAGGGTGTCCCCTTGCACCAGTTCAGTGGATACAGAGAGATTTGTTGAATTCCGTCTCTTCTGTAATTGCTAAAACATTTCTAGAAGCTCTCTGAAACAACTGATTGCCTCAGGTCCTGGAATCATTAAAAGGTAAAGCATTTTGTAAACTGCCAACAATCACACTGAGTTCTGTCTGACTATAAATCCCTTCCATTGATGCAGCAAGCAATATCAGAACATCATCAGGAAACACTAAAGGTTTTCAACTTAGAGCATTCTTGGAGTGTGCTATAAGTGCAGGGCATATCATCCGGAGGAATCTGCAACAGAAGTGTCCCTACAACCATATTCAAGAATGCCAAGTCATGCTAAGTCATGCAGGAATGTTAATGTTCTGGCCTGGAGGCCACCCTAGGCGTCAGTCTATGCATTTTTTTGGTCTATCTTCTTGGAAGCAGTGAATTCTTGCTGTGCATTATTAAATGTTGGATGCAATTTAGAATTACAACCAGCAAAACTATTGCACATGGAATAATTTCCCTGATGTGTTTATGTTAGTTACAGTTTCAAATTTGTCAGGAACACCATGGTTTTGATATTTATAAATTCTTCTATGATTTCCTTCCATGAGAAATTTCTTTATAACTCACTGAGGAATATAATGGATTCACCTAGAAAGAGCAAGAACAGAAGGTGAGGGGACCTCCAAATATATTATGGTTCCACGTATCCTACGTATGGATATAGTGAGTTTATATCCTTCCAAAGCACTCACATGCAACTGTGTGTAATTCATGTAATGGAGTCAGTAGATGCAAAAGTATCAGATCAGCATATCCCATTAAGTATTTAGTTTGATGTTGCACTTGGCTTGCTAATGGTTTTAATTTCTTGCTTTTGTTTAATTTTCATTCAGGAAAAATTCGTGTGTAGACCTTTTGAGATTCTTACATGGAATATTTGTTTACATATTTATTTTAATTGTATGCAGTGTGGCTTAAGGACTGTTGCAAGTCCCTTTCTGCAGTTGCATCAGACAAACAGCTGATCTGAATGCCTAATCACAGTCCCTGTGAGGGACTGGAAAAGTTTATATTTTCAGGTCACCCAGAAAGTTAGTTGCATAAATATTCCATCTCCCTGATACAGCAACCTGTGATTCATAGGGATCCATCATACTGCGAACTACTTTCCTCTGTTCCTTGTGATATTTTGCAAGCGCATGTTTGTCTATATAAAGATTTAAGTATGTTGATCACCTATTTTTAGAGAATTTTGTACAATTAGAAGTTAATATTTTCTTTAAATCTTTCTTACTGACATTTGAAACACCTGTTCTTTTGCATCCTCTCTCTGCAGGTGCTAAGGTGTAAAATGGATTTTAGGGAGTAAGTGGCATGAGAGTATGATGAAGGAAGAAAATGTCATGAGTTGGGAGCAGGACACTCAGCAAAAATCAAACAAAACATATCAAATCTGAAGCTGAGCAGAAAACAGGCTCCATCTGAAGCTAAAATGGTATGTACAGAAGGAAATATGAGTTAATGTTGTGAGTAGTTGAGGTGCATGTGTATAAAAAGGCTTGGAAAAGAACATTCTGGAGGATTGGCCTCAGTTCTCAGGTAGGAGTTTAAGGAATACCTCTGCAATCAATGAACACATCCCCGTCCAGTTTGAACAGCCTGAAACAGAGAAACAGTGGCAGAGCTGGGTACTGTACCATGGTTATACTTGTAGCTTTAGGAATCTGACTCAAGCACTAAGAAAGAGCTGCTGCATAGAACCACAGAATAATAGAATAGTTTGGATTGTAAGAGACCTTAAGGTTCCAACCCCCCTGCTATGGTCAGGGACCCCTTTCACTAGACCAGGTTGCTCAATGCCCCATCCAACCTGACCTTGAACGTTCCCAGGGATGAGGCATCCACAACTTCTCTGGTTAACCTGTTCCACTGCCCTACCACATGAAGTAAACATAATGTAAAAATAAACTAAGGTAAACCATGCTATAACTTAAAGGCAAATAAACTATCTGAAAGAAATCTTTTCATTTGACATGGCCCTTCTTGTTTGAGTCAAGAGCTTTTCTGGGATTTTGCTCACTTGTGTCCAATCTGTTCAAAAGTCATACATTTTTAGGATAAAGATAGGTTTATATAGTAGCAGAACAAATGACTCTTAATAATCACTGCTGTGCTGTAGAGAGAAATCCATCTCTGTCCTTCCTATACAATTTTTTCTTTCCAGTGCTCAGAATACAGATTCTCATTAAACAATTAGCTTGCAACATTTTATTGTGTATTAGCTAATGGTACTAACATTTACTCTGAGGTGTCTTATGTCGTTTTAGGAAAATTAAAGTGTAAGCCTGTGAAGCAGAGATGCTGCTTTATTTAAAACTCATATTTGAAAAAAAAACCCAAAAGACAAACAGAACCAAACACATAGAAAGTACAGCACCTAAACTTCAGGGCAGGGTGTTAGTAGTTTCAGGATGCTACCTCCCTATTTATTTTTTTTTACATTCTATTTATGTAATATCTCTTGGTCAGTGGTTTTAAAATACTTGTTATAATCAAAAGGTTTGTTTTTCCATTATTGAAAGTAGTGAGATAAGTATCACTGCACTGAGACAGGATAGGCTACACAGCCAGAGGAGTAGATAGTGCCACTGCCTGATGAAACACACTGATCATTCTGACCATCTCATTTTGACATCTAGCAGTTGCTATTGTATGTTTGCTGATGAATGCTTTTTCAGGGTGATCACTTGAAGCTGCTGAAAGTAAAGACATCTGCCATTTTTATGCTTATGTGGTCTTAGACAAAACTCCCTCTGTTGTTTGCTTGACAGAGGAGAATACAGCTCATCTTACTGTAGAAAGGCTGGGACCAGACTTTCAGCATCAAGTCTTTGTCAGACAATACCTTTTCTGTGATCAAAGCATACGAGAGATGTAGTAGTCATATTCAAGTTCATGTTAATTCCTCTGTGCAGACAATAGAAAAGAAAAGGGAGAAACACATTTAGCCCAAAGAAACAATCTAATTTTCTAGAAATCTGATTTTTATGAAAGAATGTAATTTCTGATCAAATATATTAACAGTAACATTTGTTTAAATTCCCCTGTTGCCCCCCAGTCCACCCACATTTTGGTGGACTGGGAAAAAGGAATACTTTAAACTCTCTTTTATTTTCCCAAATTTTGACCAATATCGTGTGGACTACATTGATTCATCAGGTATTTTAGAAACAACTGCCAAATTAGTAAATTCTTTTTTTGCTTTGGAGAATCGCATATCTGCAGCTACTGAAAAGTGGTCTGTGAAAACAAAGCATGTAAAAACACTTCTTTTTAAACCAGCTAAGCATGCGTAGTTTAACAACATAATCAACAGTTTAAGGGGATTTTATCTATAATTGCATTTGTACACTGTCACATAATATCATATTATTAAATTGGTTTCATCAGCTTTTTATTGACTGTTAGAAACTTCTTTACTAAAACTCTAACTTGCTTGTGAGTTAAAATAATGGAATTCATTTTATGAATGCATATATTATTTCCAAGTTTTCATCATGCTTGAAGCAAGGCAATTAAAAATTGCCATCATATGAAAAAATCAGACACTAATATTCAAATACTGTATATTTTTATTTGTACTTTTTAAACAATGTATGCTTGCATTACTTTTAGGATTAAAAAAAGACATTTTAATTCTTTTAAGCAAGTCTTATCTATGACTACTACTCTTCAAAATGCGAAAGAACAACCCGTTTTTCTTAACATGTCAACTTCTTGTTTGTTGCTTTTATTTTCATCATTATTCCACAAAAAAAAGCATTTTTAGAGAATTTATTTCATAAAAGGAAAATAGTCAAAGAAGACTACATTCTGACTTTGAAAATTCCACAAAATCAGAAGTTATTTATACTCTAATTGTTATGTTCCAGAGAGTGACTGTGACCTCCCATATTAGATTTCACCAAATTCCCATGTTATCTAAAAATCTACAGGCATCTCTGTTTTTTGGTTCCCTATGCCATCTACGTAGCTGTTCCTGCTTGGAAAAATTGGAGGAATCAGTGCAGAGGCATTCGTAGTCTTTGGGAGCTTCCAGAAGAATCCAGTCACCTAAATATGCCCAAATCACTCAGGTAACTAGCTGGTCTAGTTTGTAGCACAGAAAAAAATAAAACAAAAACAAACAAAAAAACCCACACAAAACAAAAACAACAACAAAAGAAAAAACAAAAACAAAAAAAACAACCAAACAAAAAAAAAAAAAGGAAAAAAAAATCCCAACAACAACAAAAAAAAAATAGGTCCACTGTTTCATAATATTAGTAGTTATAGTGGTAGTTAAGTCCAAAAGTCAGAAATCTAGACTGAAGGAGGCCTCTGCTGAGGAAGTCTAGCCTAACTGTTCCCCTTACAGGGTCCTAGCTCTGAGCACCCGGCTAAGTCAAGGCAACAGTGTCCTTCCATTTCATATAGAATTATAGAATCATTTAGGCTGGAAAAGACCTCAAAGATCATAAAGTCTAATTGTTCAACTAACACTGTCAAGTCCCTAAGTGCCACATCCACATGTCTTTAAAAATCCCTCCAGGGATGCTGTCTCAATCACTTACTTGAACAGCCTGTTCCAGTGCTTGATAACCCTTTCTGTGAAGAATTTTTTCCTAATATCCAACCTAAACCTCCCCTGGCACAACTGGACACCACTTCCTTTTGTCCTATATCTTCTTATCTGGGAGGAGAAACTCACTACAACCTCGTTTCAGGTAATTGTAAGAGAGCAATAAGGTTTCCTGCCAGCTTCTTTTTCTCCAGTCTAAACAACCCCAGTTCCCTCAGCTGCTCCTCACACGATTGTGCTGCAGATGCTTCACCAGGTTTGTTGCCCTTCTCGGGACATGCTCTGGGACCTCAATATCTTTATTGTAGTGAGGGGCCCAAAACTGAACACAGCACTTGAGGTGCAACCTCCCAGTACCAAGTGAGAGGGACAATGTCTGTCCTGGTCCTGCTGGCCACACTATTTCCGATCCAGGCCAGGATGCCATTGGCCTTCTTGGCCACCCAGGCACACTGCTGGAGCATGTTCAGGGGCTGTCAACCAGCACCCTGAGGTTCTTTTCTGCATTTGCAGATGCCAAGACTAAGTTGGGAGCTATCAAACAAATCATGAAATTCAAAAGCCAGATGCAGAAAATGCCTCAGAAGAATTTTCAAACTCAACTGAAATCTCACCACAGTTCTGCATAAAAAAATCAACCCCCCAAACAAAACAAAAGCTAATTTTTCTATTAAAAGAACCCTCTGTAAAACTATTATGTCACTTCATCTGGGAATGTAAAGGCTCTCTTGATATTGAAGTTGAAATCATAGGTAATTATTTCAAAACTATTTTTCTCTCTGGCTTTCACACCTTACACAAATATATTTTTGGAGCATTTCTGTAACTACTAATGTCTTGAATATTGTTCATCAGCTTCCATGTGAATAATGCAAGTTCTCTATTTACTATTTTTTAATGAGGCTAAATATAATGATACATGCAATTCTTCTGAAACAGGAATATTATAAAGTGACTCACTTAAATGCATGTTTTCTCAAATTAGTCATTTCTACACTCCACAAAAAACATTGCATGATTCTGTAATTATTATGGACATTCCAAGAAAGCCAGTGGACATGCATTTCATGACATATGAAAAGTAAAGAAAGTGTTTTGGTGATACATATTCACTGTTCTGCCTAACAAAGAAGAAATGTATATCATGTATATTTATCCATAAAAATATTTTTACTGTCAATTTTACCATGAAAAACTCCTTCAGAATCTCAATATAGTGTTACAGTCATCCTTGTCTTTTTTATTGTCACCCTGATACACTGTTTGTAATCAGCCTATAAAATATATTGGGACTATACGGTAAAATAAATTGCTACTGCTAATATTAAGCAATGTATATTAATAAAATCTGCCTTATTGCTGTCTAATTTATCTCCAGTCATCCACTTTATTACTGGGTTTATTATTTTAAGAAAAAGATATTTACTAGAAGTATATAATATAAACCCCCTCCAAACTAAATTCTAAGATTTGTCTACTGAAGGATAAAGCTACCACAGATTTTTAATCTAATTTTCATATCCAGTTCCATTATAAATAATGGGAACTATTTATTATTTAATGCTTCTTAGTTATATAAATACATTAAACACATATACTTAATTACATATACAAATATACCTATATTTATATTTCTTTACAATAAAACAAATAAATCAACTATTTCCACAGTGTTGCCAATCATTTAAAAATGAACTCAAAAAATAGTTTACATTAAGATCTTAACTATTATGCCCTCAGTAGCAAGCTAAGTATTACTATCCTTATATAAAATGTCATTCAATTGTCAACTACAGCAAGATCTAACAGTCAGCTTTGAACCTCAGCAAGACTTTTTCCATTTCTTGGTTTCTCCCCCCCATTTTTACAAAGTTCTAAAACCCAGCCTGAAACTACATTCATTTCTGCCATAGTCATTTGAAGTTGCATAATGGATGGATTTCCGCCCGTGTAGTTTTAAACAGATGGATGGTATGGGCCTCACCTGTTGGGAATGGGATGGCACCATCAGGATTGCTTTGCATTTCTAATAGCAGAATAATACTTTTGCAATATCAAATGTGTAGATACAGAAGAAAATCATACAATTTACTGGAACTGAGAAAACAGCTGGGACCTTTGGCAAATGTTTCTATTCTTGCCTGTCATTGAGTGTTTATTCTAAAAGCATCTGTAGTGCTGCAAGCAACATTTTTTCCTGACTGAAGAACTCTGTGTGCTAAGCGTTGAGTATCTCACATTTCCTTCAAAAACAGCATAAAAACTTTCCTGGTTTTGAAATTTTTTCCTTTATTGTCTTGTGAATGAGGTAGGAGATAAGAATCTAGCAAATAAAGGACTACAAATATTCTATGTGTTTTCAATTTAGAAATGCAAATCCATTATTTTCATTGACAAGAGTTTGGGATTCCCATGATGATATTCAACCATATAAATTAATAAGTCTACAGCTAAAATCAATCTTTCTTTCTTTCTTTCTTTCTTTCTTTCTTTCTTTCTTTCTTTCTTTCTTTCTTTCTTTCTTTCTTTCTTTCTTTCTTTCTTTCTTTCTTTCTTTCTTTCTTTCTCTTTCTCTCTTTCTCTCTCTCTTTCTCTCTCTCTTTCTTTCTTTCTCTCTTTCTTTCTTTCTTTCTGCTGTGTTAATTAAATACTACCATAGAGATATTAACTGTCCATCTGAAGTTAGTAACATCAGCAAAATGTCACTTCACATGACATAGAATATAATATTGTACAGTTCGTGTCTATAAAATAATCTAGACTGGAAATCTAAGTCAGTCTGTCATGGTGATTTCTTATAAGCTTGAGGATATTGTTCTTTTGGATGTATATTATTAGCTAATATTTGGAGTCCAGCAGATTGTATGAATTATAAGAAGAAACTTCCTCTAAGGAGCTGTTTAATTTGATGCAGTCCTGCTTATTTATAAACAAAATTGTTTTAATCTGATCACTGCACAAATCAGATAAAAAGTGATTTGGAACTATGACCACAGAAATGCTGACCTAAAACTTTCCAGAAACAGTCATGCCCTTGGATTTGTCAGGTAATAGCCTTCAGTTTTCAGCTTTTCTCTGCACTTGCTTTTCACAGAATATGATGAGTTGGAAGGAATACAGAAAGATCATTGAGTCCAACTCCCGGTCCTGCACAAGAGTCGCACTGTGTGACCATGGAAGAGTATTTTCAAACCCCTCTTGAACTCTGTCAGGCTTGGTGCTCTGACCACTTCCCTGAGGAGCCTGTTCCAGTGCCCAACCACCCTCTGGGTGAAAAATCTTTTTCTAATATCCAACCTAACCCCCCCCTGATACAACTTCAGGCCATTCCCTTGAGTCCTTCCACTAGTCACCACAGAAAAGAGATCAGTGCCTGCCTCTCTTCTCCTCAAAAGGAAGTTGTAGACTGCAATGAGATCTCCCCTCAGTCTCTTCGTCTCCAGGATGAACAGACCAAGTGACCTCAGGCACTCCTCATGCAGCTTCCCCTCAAGGCTCTTCACCATCTTCATCGTCCTCCTTTGGAGGCTTTCTAATTGCTTAATATCTTTCTTATATTGAGGTGCCCCAAACACACACAATACTTAAGGTGAGGCCACCCCAGTGCAGAGCAGAGTGGGACAATAATCTCCCTTGACCAGCTGTTGATGCTTTGCCTGAAGTCCCCCAGGACATGGCTGGTGTTCCTGGCTTCCAGGGCACTGCTGACTCATATTCAACTTGCCATCAACTAGGACTCCCAGGTACATGGGCATCTTTATTTTATACAGCAAAAATCTTAGAGGAGAACGAGTCAGTTTTGTTTCCTTTATTTCCACTTAATGAAGTGAAAGAATTGACATGCTACTGATACAAGAGCTGTACATTTCCTCCATTTGGGAAGAGTTGCATCATTTTTTGTGATAATGCCAGTTTGTGACAATGGTTGCAGAAATGTAATGGTGGTTATGAAAATAGAAAGTACTAACAACAGTTCCTGAAGGATACGGAGCACTTTGCTGTAAAAATAAACACTAACAAGATAATTCTTTCCTTAAGGCTGATGACTTTTCAGAAACAATGATATAGACATTGGCTCATAGTTTTCTTTCAAATGAAAGGATATGAAACAATATTGTTAAGAGTTTTATTTGCCTCAAGGATTTGCAATTGAAAAAAAGTGACTTTTTACTTTTTCATCCATATAAGCTATGCAATATCTGCTTAAAAAAAAAAAAAAAAAAGAAAAAAGAAGAATTCTACTTTTTCTTGCAGTGATTAATTGAGAATAGAGAAAATTCTAATCAAAATCAAATTAACAACAGAATAGGTAGCTGCCTTTTGCTTCTTTTTCTCCCATCAAATATAAGCCACAATTTAATCACTTTACTTATTATAGCTGCCAGTAAAATACAAATATTTGTGCAAAATTACCACACAGCCATACCTGAGAACTTAGCTGTTATTTACCAGAGGAATATACATAACTTACCATGTGGCATTACATATTTGTCCACAGTTTGTTTCAGTCTTTGGTAATGACTATCACCTTTGTAATATTAATGTAGAATTTGAACAAAACATACAGAAATCAATGTCAAAAGGCAATATAATAGGCGATATATTTTACACTGATGAGCCCAAATAGAGAAAAGTGTATATTAAGTATTCCCTATGAAATTTATTACAAAAGCAGACTCTAACTGTTGCAAGAGCAGTCATATATTTTGGAAACACATTCTGGAATTATCCACTCAATTTTCATCAGTTGTGATTAAAGAAGCTTAAATCTAGACAGTAATATCTGGAAAATTTTTAAGATCAACAGCCTATTAGAGTTTTTTTCATGTAAGAAAAAAGAGAATGGGAAGGAAAAAAATAGGATTGTGTTTTAGCTAATTGAAGGCATAAACAGAGATAAACTTACTTGAACAGATGGTCATAAACTGGTCAGTATTAAACTCAAGCTGGAAGTTACATACACTGTAGCTTTCAGAGCATGAAGTAAACTGGCAGATGGATTTCTTGACCTACTATTGTTCATATAATAACATTTTATATAGTTATGAATACATTTATGTACCTTCAACAGTACTTGAAGACACCACAGATGATCTCTGTAGGTCACTTCCAACCCAAACTATTCTAAGATTCTATGATTCTATTGCTAATGACATGTTGTCAAGTCAAACCCATCCATCTCTGCTATTTTATAAAGACTTCTCAGCAATGGTAAGATTTTCTTACTTCAACAGTTAGTATTCAAATTGTCAGCATGCATCTGCTTAAACGAAGATGTAAATAATAAGAATACCTGCACAATAAAGAGCAGGTATTCGCTATTTTCCCATTCCCAAATGGCTGATAATTTTTTTCAAAAAACAAATATTCACAACTAACAATTCTCTTTAAGAGATCATGAGTTAAATATTTGGTAAGAAAGGAAATAGGTGAAGAAAATGAATAATAAATGATTATCCACTTATATTCCCAAAAAAACTTACTTTTGTTAAAGTATAATTTTAAAAGTCCTTTAAGCTACTTTTCATACTAATATAAATACCAAAACCCATACTATTCTCTGCATGACACTTAAACTGTTAGTATATGAAATTTGGTATAACATTTGTCTTTTTTCTTTCCCATTGATTGTATTTTTTTTCCTTATACATAATTCACAGACAAACTTAACTTTTCCAACTGTCATCTATACACTAGATACTGCTTTTTCATGCTAATCTATAGTTCAGGAGGACTTACGGTTTTTTCTCCAGTAGTTTAAAGGAACATTACATTGTCCCTTGATAGTCTTTAATTTGCAGTTACTTCACATGAAGTAGTGTACAGACTCCAAGTTCCTTTAAATTTAATTAAACACCAATTTGTCTCTTGACCTTTGGAGAAGCTCTGTTTCTCAAAATCACAGTTTGAACTAAAGGATGAAATAGGAAAAAAAAAAAAAAAAGGTAAAAAAGAATAAGATTGACAATTTCCCTGAATATTATTTTCCCTTAATTTTTGGAGAGAGGAAGGAATCTGAAAGCCTCTTAACCAAAATATTATTGTCATAACGTAACAATATTATTAAAGTTTGAGATAAAGAATTTTATTGGGGTGCATATACATGCATACAAGTACATTTAGTTTTCTCCTCCTGTTCTGCAACTTCCCAAAGGAAAATGAATATCCAAATTTTTGATCTTATATTTTAATTCAAACTTAGCATGTTCATACATTTCCAATAACTAAGTCCTGTTAATAAATCCCCTTAAGTTTAATTTACATATAAATACTGAGATTTACAAATTTTCATTTTTACTTCTTGTGCAGAAGTATTTCTAACCTACTGTCCATACTATAGATACTGACATTGGGAACTCTGGGACATTTTCTTTAAAATTGATAGTTTCCTTAGAGACTCAAAAGGACTCCTACAAAGATGAAGCAGTCACAGTATGTATTCATGAATAAATGAAGAGAGCATTCACCTATTTTTTATTTAAATAATTTGCAGCTTGCCCCTTTCTCATTTACATGCATGCAACAGCAAGAAGGAAAGCCAACAATAAATGCTATAAGCTTTGCTTTAGAAGATAACTGTAACTAGGATTTGATTAAAAAATCAAAACATAAAAAATGAAGAAGCTGTCTATCATCAGTTTAGTATTATATAGACTATCAGTTGTGAGTACCTAGCATACTGTTAATTTATCTTAAGGAGAAAAATTAATGAATCTAGGTGTTGTGGTTTACCCAAAACCAGCAACTAAGTGCCACTCTAAGCTTGCTCGTTCCTAACCAGTGGGATGGGAAGGGTAAAATTAAGAAAATTCGTGTATCGAGATAAAGGCAGTTTAATCGGTAAAGCAAAAGCCATGCATACAAGCAAAGCAAAACAAGAAATTAATTCACCACTGCCTACAGGCAGGCAGATGCTCAGCCATCTCCAGGAAATCAAGGCACCATCATGTATAACAGTGACCTGGGAAAACAGACACCATCACTCAGAATGTCTCCTCTTCCTCCTTCGTCCCCCCTCTTTATGTACTGTGCATTATGATGTATGGTATGGAATATTCCTTTGGTCAGTTTGGGTCAGCTCTCACAGCTATGTCTCTTCCCAAATCCTTGTGCACCCCACAGCCTACTGGGGGAATTGAGACAACTGAAGGACGAACTGCTACTCTGACTTCACTCCTCTTTTGTAGTTCGGCTCTGCACCCAGAGGTGGAATAAGCTCAAAAAATCTAACAAAAATCTTCCTTGGATTGTTACTCTACTGTGAAGCTTCTGTATCTATTCCTTCAGCAATCACTCTGGGGGCATACAGGTACCAGTTAGCCACTTCTGGTTCCTGAGTGTCTACAGAGGTGTCCATCAACCCTTTTTCTCTTTTTGCACACATGTAGAAGACATATGCTACACTTTTTTTGAATATTTTTTACCAACTAAATGAGCTAAAGAAATAATTTTCTACTATTTGTTCTCTAGAATCACGATTTAGTTCTGTTTATTGAGGATCTCAGTGAGGGATGCATGTAGTATTTTATTGTTTTGCTAACACAGCAGGGGCTGCTTTGGTGAGCTGATGTCCTCTTGAAGGTGGAAGTGAGTTGAATTTTAAACATATTCAGGGAAACAAGGTTTTAGACATTGTAGGACACGACAGGAGTAGGATTCTGATGGCTACATTGATGACTTAGGATACCACAGCTTACAGAAAGATTTCTTATGGGAGCAGAGCACCAGGTCTCAGAGACAAGGAAGGAACTCTTGGAGATATCAGAGGGAAGTGGTCAGACACTCAGTGGCTTCTTCTTCTCACACTTCTTTACCAAGAATAAAAGGGTGTGAAAAAATATGGAAACTCTTTTACTTTGTGCATAAAACCTTTTTACTGTCTATCTCCTGTAGTTGAATTGTGGGGAGTTTTGCTTAGTTGGTTTGGGGGGGG
>VXAY01000621.1:192112-233652 GCA_013399855.1 Oxyruncus cristatus | reverse complement strand
TGGGGGGGGGGGGAGCCATTATTTTTATTTTGGTTATGTTTAACAATAAGTTTATTAAGGAAAACATAAAATGATTTTAAAAGAATGAGTCTTTTTGAAGAGCTGAGTATAGAAAAAAACCTAATCATCTAAGTGCAGAGGCAAATAAATCAGTCATTGAACGATTGCCTTTGGAGTCCACAGGTGACAGGAAATGTTGAAGAGATATAAGGATGCTCTGACAGTGTCACAGAGACCACCAAGTCTTCAGAGGGTTGAGTCAAAAAAACTGGAGATATTTAAAAGACGTATAGTTGTGACATTTAGGGACGTGGTTTAGTGGCAGGCTTGACAGTCCTGGTGTAATGGTTCAGCTCAATGATCTTAAGAGTCTTTTACAGCCTAAATGATGATGAGGAGCTGTTGAATCCCTTGAAAGTGAGGAGGCCCCTCAGAGAGACCTCAACAAATTAGAGGGCTGGGCAATCACCAACCATATGAAGTCCAACCAGGGAAAGAACTTGATTCTGCACCTGGGATGGGGCAACCCTGGATGTTTATATAGGCTAGGGAATGAGATGCTGGAAAGAATTGCCACGGAAAGGGACCTGGGTGTCCTGGTCAACAGCAAGTTGAATATGAGTCAGCAGTGCCCTGGAAGCCAGGAGCACCAACCACGTCCTGGGGGGCATCTGGCAAAACATCACCAGCTGAATGAGGGAGCAGATTATCCTGCTCTTCTCTGGGGTGACCTCACGTTGAATATTGTGTGAAGTTTTGGGCATGTCCAAAAGAGGGTCATAAAGACAGTGAAGGACCCTGAGGGGAAGCCATATCCATCAGCAGTGGCTGAGGTCACTTGATCTGTTCAGCCTGGAGAAGAGGAGACTGAGGGGAGACCTCAGTGCAGTTTACAGCTTCTTCACGTGGGGAAGNGACCTCAGTGCAGTCTACAGCTTCTTCACGCGGGGAAGAGGAGGGGCAGGCACTGATCTCTTTTCTATGGTGACCAGTGGCAGAACCCGAGGGAATGGCCTGAAGTTGTGTCAGGGGAGGTTTAGGTTGGATATTAGAAAAATGTTCTTCACCCAGAGGGTGGTTGGGCACTGGAACAGGCTCCTCAGGGAAGTGGTCACAGCACCAAGCCTAACTGAGCTGAAGAGACATCTGGATGATACTCTCAGGCACATGGTGTGGCTCTTGGGGATGGTTCTGTTCAGGGCCAGGAGTTGGACTCAATGATCTGTGTGTGTCCCTTCCAACTCAGCATATTCTGTGATTCCATGATTCTGCAATTCTGTACTCTCTAGCCAATTTAGGGTGTTGTAATTTCCTTTTAGGTACCTTTTTTTTGTGTGGTGTAACATTTATTTATAATATGCTTTGTCATTAAATTCTCAGAGACAAAGATATGACAAGCTGATGCTCCTTCTATCTTACTTGAGTAAAAAGCAATAAAAAAAATCATCTACAGTGCCATCTTTCAAAAAATTAGTGAACTTTTGGTTGAATATCTCAATATGGAAATGTGTAGTAAAGGTGAATACTGCTATTTCCAGATCTCTGGAGGTATCTGCTTGTAGGTAACTAGGATCTGACAGAGAAACTGTTCCTGGGACCATTCTCCATCTAAGCTGAAAACCACAAGCCTTGCCTTTCTGTCTTTACAATTCTTCAGTTCAAGAGCTTCTAATGCCTGCTGAAATATAGAGAAGAATGCCAGAATGTGAAAACCAGTGTAGAATGGGAAGAAGCAGCTGATGTTCTGGCACAGATGCTCAGCACAATATTTTTACAGATTAACCATGTACAAGATGTGGTTTCTTGTGATCATGCTTTGGCATCAAACATGAACAATGGGTCTGGCACATAAACTATTCACAAGCTCTTTTTAGAGCTCTAAAGGATTTGAAAGGGTCCATGTGTCTCTTCTAAACAATCATTTGAAAGAGGAAAAGCTGTCATTTACCACCAGCTGTTCATCTTCAAAACATGTATATACGATCTCAACATTCCTTCCTATCTCTTTATCTTACAACAATCCTAAAATATGGGACTTTTTAGCTGGCAGGAACTACAAGAGGGGGTAATGTGGACCACACAGAGAGGAAATGGAGACCCAAATTCAGACCTAAGAATGATTATGTAGTAAAAGAAATCTGACTAACAGTTTATATGAATAAATAATCACAAATATGACTTAAATTCTACTCACACCATTTCAGTTGATGACCCCTGATGACACTGCCAGCAAGACTGGTAACTAGCACAAAATATAATGACTATTTAGAGGATGAACTTAATTACCCCTTGAGAAGTGCCCTGTGGCAATTCATTCTTACAGGTTCCCAATTAACAATAAATTTCAGTTACTAATGTACTGAAATTAATTAAGAAAACCCCACAGCCTAAAAATTCAGGTAAAAGCAAGGCAATACAGTACTGCAAAATCATCTTTCCTGTTTTAATATGTCTTAAAATGTACCTGCCTTTTCAAGCACAGAATGACTTGTTGTAATTAATAATGGCTTATTTTGATAGTTTTGAAGTTGAATCTCACTTTATCATATTGCAGTGTGTTACCATGAAGTAAATTGTACAGTCATTCATACAAATGAACTAAAAAAGAAACCTTATTGTTAATAAATTTGTAAGAGAAAGTGCAGTTATTATACAATGAGAGTTTCTTTATTCAGCTAAAATGTCATATTTGCAAGAAACTGTTACAAAAATATTCCCATGTTTTTCAGTATGCTTACCTGTCCTGAAGGAACGTAGATAAAATACAGTTCAGACATGTCTCCCTCATTATTTTCAGAATTTCATTTGCAATTGACCTTTTGTTGGTTTGTAATGAGGCATTTAGAAGTGTTTTAAGTCTTGTAGAAAAGGAAATGAAGCACTGTTTAGACTAATTATAATGTTCATGAGAAACACCAGGTATTGCTTAAAAACAGGAGGTGATTTAGATGGAATAATATACAAAAGACCTGATGAACCCATGTAACTTTCATATTACTGTATCTACACTAATTTTACTACAATTGCCACTGGTAGGCATTTGCAAATGAGAAGAAAATCCTACAATTTCCTCTCAAATCACCTGAATTTTACAACTGTAATATTTTGTGGGTTTGAATAGATGACGACAGGAACAGTTCAAAGGAAATGTTTGAAAATTTCATACGGAAGTATATAATAATTGTTTTCTATCATTAAGCAGATGATTCATTTCAAACCTTAGTTGTTCAGTACAAGCTCTTTAAATAGAGAAATTTAAAGTAGGAAGTGTTTGGGGTTTTTCTCTATTGAAAAATTAACATATTTTCCACCTCTATTACTAACGAAGAGAGCAGATGTAAGGTACATTATGCTCAGCAGAAATGTGGCAATTTTTTCAACATGAGTTACATTGGTGGCTGCTTCTGCTTCTCCTTCTTCTTCTTCTCATTATTATTATTACTTTCTAAACTGTGAGTAGAGAAAATATGGTTCAAAATCAAGCACTGACTGTTTATATTTGCAGATTATAAAAGGTGATGGCCTTCTTGGAAAACATTCACCTAAAACTTAATTTTTCTCTACACAAAAAGGTTTTCCTTTTACTAAGCTTTACTTTATTCTGACTGAAATGATCCATGCTTAAACGTGCTAAGTCTTGCCATGAATTAACTCTTCAGGTGATGTGAAATTTTTAAGTCTATTTCACAGAGAATTAAGGTAACAGCAATTGAAACTAGAGCAGACATATTTCTATGGGGAAAATTACTACTTTATATTTGTCTTAGCAGTCCTCCTGTTACCATCTCTTCTGATTGCATTTTCCATACATTAACAGATATGTTTACCTGCCCTACCATCTGCTGAGCTGACTGTTTTCAAGTTACCTGCTTAAATGCCAGCAGGGAGCATAAATTAAGCCATTTGTCATTGTGTGCTTGTAAAATGAAAAACATTTTGACATTAGAAGAAGTACATACAGAAAAATGCTACAGAGGAACAGCCAAAGAGATTACATTCCTATACTTAGCAAGATCAAATGGGGAAAAGGTGGGATTTTAGATTTTTGATCTTAAGTGTTTCCAACCACGTTTAAACCACCTAGCCAGATTTTGAGAACAGTGAAATTGGAAAGCACCCAGTTTATGCTTTTCTTTTTCATGCTTGTCTCCTGCCAGGGCAATCACAGCAGCAAATTACTTCTTCTCTGTGTGTACAGAACACAGTATATTTTCCTTAACCCTTCCTTTACAATACAATAAAATCACAAAGAAACCCTTCTAACTTATTATAATTGGTAAGTAGAGTACTATCAAAACTACACACAACTTGAGTCAGTTTCCCTCGCATACAACTAGAAATTACAATTTTCAAAGAATTTGAACTTTTATGGCAGTCTAGCATGAATTTACATGGTACGTATTTCCATTTTTTAAACTTATATGGAATGTAAATTTACCTGTCTTTTTTATTAGATCATTTTAGTAAATAAATAATTGTGAGGGACACTTTACAAATGAAAATAAATATACATATGGACATTTGTAATGGAAAAGCCTCAGAGAACTGAGAGGCTGAAGATATCATAACCTAATTTTGTCATTGTTGTTACAAATGGTTTTTAGTAATCACAAATACTTTGAAGGGGATATAAGGTGGAATTAAGAATTCTGAAAATCACCAGCTGTATCTTATGTATCACAAGAAACTACGTGATCAACATATACTTGGAGATTAATCTTTTTCTTTCAGTTCTAACATACCTGGAAAAGATTCCTTCTTTTTTCCTTAGCCTTCCCAAATAATTATCTTCTCTGCTTTTTTTTTGCATAGCTAAGCAATAGATTATTTAGTACCAGGGTATGCAATTATTATCTTGGACCCAGCAATTCCCTTGGCTTCTGCAGCACAGACATACTTATCCTCCAAAATCCTGCTTAGTAATCCACCGGTGTGACACAGAAACAACAGGATGCAGTTGTCCTTTTTAACCATTATTTAACTCAAAGCTGCACATTTAGCATCTTAAGGCTTCAAGGGTGAAAAACGGGCAGATTGCACTAGATTTCTCCTTCAGACCTCTAAAATGAAAATTACTTGTTTAACTCCCTGATGGGAAGAAGGAATCACAAAAGTTGTGGAAAGGAAAAGGAAGAACGAAAATGTATGTAAAAGCAAAGTTTTTTCCTGCGATGCAATATCATGAAAGGATACCTTTTTACGTACAACTTAGCTGGCATTCCCCTTAAGATCATATCTGTCAGCCTCTCTGAAATCTGAGAGAAAAAAGTAAAAATAAAAAAGAACAGGATTATAAGTTTCAGAGGATCATCAGGCACACACAAAAAGAGAGACTAAGTATGGACAGGGCTTTTCTGTGTCCTTTTCTGTGACTTTTATGTTGGAAGAAGCCTCTGGAAGTCATAAAGTCCACAACAACCACAACAACAAAAAAACCACACTAAACAAAACAACAGAAGGCTTCTTAATGCTTTGTAGCAATCTGAAATGTGGTTTCAGTATTTCAGTATAGAGAAAATTGGTGAAAATGCACAAAACAATGAACAACGTGGCTAGTCTAACAGCAGCATCAGTGATCACAATGGGAATATCACAAGATATGTGGAAATACACTTCCTTTGGAGTAACTAGCAGACTAAATCTTGCCAAGTAGGATCTACAAATGGATTTAAATGAACAACTAGAAGAAAAATGAACAAAATACAAAGTTTCACACCCCAAACTATTTTGTTTCTAAAACTGTGGTTAGATATTTTTAAAATAATTGGGCTGCTGCTGTCTGAAGAAAAGAAAAAGAAAAGCAGTTGATGGGTGAAAAACATGTGTGAGAGGATTCCTGGGCTGAAGGGGCTGCAAGGCACTGACCTTGAGTACAACACCCACCACCTCATGTTGAGGGAGACCATTGCAGTCATCTAGGGAGGCCCAGAGACATGAGTAGGAATATGTAACAGCAGAGAAGTGTGGTTGGTGTTAGTCACATCTCATTTTACACTTGCAAAGGTATCATTAATGAAGGTTTTCTGTAATACTTTGGAAAATATTCATTAATATTTTTGGTAACTAAGTAATGATAATTGTTATGTTTTGATTTGGATGTTAAATATTTGGCTCTTTATAAAAGGGTTGTAGAGGTTTTTTGTCCGTAACAATAGTATTTAAAATGTGACAGCATTCTTATAGTGAAATTTTCAACATAGATAAAAAACATAAACAAGTTTTAAGTACTCTATATAGAATATGATAATCTTCTGTCTTTATTGTATTCTAGAAGTTCTACCTGAGGACAGATGAAGAGAAAGAGAAAGACTAATCTAATTGAACAGCTGCTTTTTTATTTGGGTAAAAAGGAGGGTAGATGAAAAGAAGCATGCAAAAAGTATTAAGGGTTTTGGATAAGACAGCCTGGCAAGCTTGCATTTCTGCTTATTAACTTGCCCTCCCATGAGCCAAGTTCCACAACCTTCTTAGCCTTTGAAGGTTGCAGATACTTTCTAACAGGACTGGTTATTGACAGCAGATCTTTATAGTCTCTTTTTCTTATTTGATCAAATGGGATGGAGAAACAAACAGACTGTTCAGATGGAGACTAAATTATAATGAAAACAAAATAGTTTTGAAGGATTTTCAAAAATTTGAATCTGCATGTGACTTTTGTGTTGAACTAAAAAAAAAAAATTATTTGGGGCAAAATGTCTTTTGTAATGTTCAAAACATCTTTTTTTTTTTTTTTTTCCCCCCTTATCCTGGCATTAACCTGATGTCATGGAATTGCACAAGAACAACTTCACATAGATAACAAACTCAGACAAAATTTAATCAGCAACCAAAACTGATGGCAAAAACTAATAAACAAGTGTGGCGGTAACCACGACACTCCTTTGCCATTTAACAGGTTACATGTTCAGTGTAACAGTCAGGGATATTCTTACTACGTGAACAAGGATGATGACCCAAAGCATTCATACACTCACACACACATGGGAGGCCGCTCCCTCAAGGGCACCCAGAAGGTGGTTTCACTTCACCCAAAAGGGTCAAAGGATCACTCCAAGACATCCAATAAAAAAATAGTCGCTCAAAAGACATTTGGCACAAATCTGGGGTGGTGGTGAAAGGCAACTACGAACTTTCCAATGGCAACTTAAGACAGAGTGTTGTAAATATCTGATATTGCTGCATAAGCAGCCTTGCACAAGCACTGCTTGAGCTGGTGGATACAGCCACAACAGGGGCGTCTCAGACACCTCTTTTCATCCAGTCTCTGCTTGACAGTTCCAGGGGGTGTTTCCCCGTTGGGCATGCCATACCCTTTTCCCTGTGCCAACTAGGTGTGCAATTTAGTGCACAATTAAATGAATTGTTATTTCATGCACTGGGGCAATCATTAATATATTTGTCAGAATGTTTTATACATCAAGAGAAATTTAATGGCTAGGGCACGAATATCCACACTTTCATAGAGTGATTTCCCATTGGGCTTCAGAGCAGGATGTATTGTCATTGAGGTTCCACCCCACAGCCTTGTGAATAGGCTGAAGAATGCAATTACTCTTGGCATCCCATACTGAGCTGACATTTATTGTGCCCAGTGGCCAACTATAAATAATGTGTGTAGTTTCATCCCTCATGTCTTTTAAAAAAAATCCAGCTCTAATTATTATGCTGTGCCCATTTTATCTCAAGAGCTAATCACAGAATATCCTGAGTTGGAAGGGACTCATTAGGATACTTAAAATTCAACTCCTGGCCCTGCACAGGGCAGCCCCAAGAACCGCACCTTGTGCCAGAGAGCACTGATGCCCCGGACACTTTTCACAGCACTGCTCTCCAGAATCTCATTCCCCCATCTGTACATACATCTAGGGTTGCTCTGTCCCAGGTGCAGAATCTGGCACTTATGTTTGTTGTAATTCATATGGTAGGGTGATTGCCCAGCCCTCTAATTTTTCTAGGTCTCTCTGCAGGGCCTCTTATTGTCTGTAAACTTACTTTGTGTACTTTTGAGTCCTGTTGATATCCTGTACAAAAATTGGCATCATCAGCTGACTTAAGGGTGGGTAAAAAACCTGTTACTGACATTAAGTTCATCATTTGTGTGAACCTCACCATTATTTTTGCCACTACATTAACATCCTAGTCCAAGTTGTCTGCACTGATCACTGTTGCCTCCAATAAGAGCAACAGGATTGTCCTTTTCTCCATCGTCCTCTAAGCTGTTTCCACTGCCATCTCTCTCACAGGATGCAGGAAAATATCTGTTCCACTGTGATGTCTACCATGGGCTGCAAGGGAGTATCTGCTTCCGTGGCTCGAGTACCTCCTTCCTCCTTTTCTTACCTAGGGGTTCACACTGTTGATTTTCACATTTTTTCCCCGTACTTCAGTGCTGCGTGGCATCTTTTTCCCTTTTTTTTTTAAATGATGCCCTTTTTTCAAGCAGCATTATTTCTGTGACCCCAAAGAAGGTATGCTAACATATACATATTAAAGCTGTGAGCCAATACAAGTAGTGTTCTTGGTTGTCCTCACAGATACAAATAGTTATGAAAGTTATTTTTCAAAACTTTTCAATAGATTTTTTAACATTCTCATTTCCATATCTAAAAATAGTCCAAAGCCTCTGAGGAAAACCAGAATACACAGAATGAAGCAAAAATGTTTTGAGCATGCTTTTCAAAATACTATGACATATGGAAAATTAGCTAGCAAATGAGTAATAGGAAAGCTAGGAAGATGACATTAGCTAGCATCATTCATACAAAATGTATTTCTAAATAATTGCTCCTCTTGGTAATTGCTTCCCTATGCCAACTGAGCACCATAAAGCAAATCAATCAGCCCAGACATCTGATTAAAGAGAGAACAAAGAAAACAACAACAGGAAAATCAGAACAAATCCTAACGAGTCAAATAGAAAACTTTTTTTTTTTTTTTTTTTTTTTAAGACTACAAAATCACTTAGGTTGGAAAACACCTTTGAGATTGTTGAGTCCAACATATGCCCTTACACCACCATGTCAACTAGACCATGGCACTGAGTGCCCCATCTAGCCTTTCCTTAAAAACCACCAGGGACAGTGACCTCTCTGGGGAGCCCATTCCAGTATCCAATCATCCCTTCTGAGAAGAATATCTTCTTAAGAAGCATATTATATTTTAATCATTGTTCATCCAGTATTTAATTCCTCTCAACTACGCTGACAAGTCTGGGTATTTTAAGGCTGTGTCCCTGTATTTGCCTACCGTATCTTGTCACATTCACATTTTGGAGTAATATAAGAACTCCTTTTTGGAAAAAAAAAATTATATCTGATCTAATGAAGCAGTTTTCCATATTACACTTTGGCACCATATGATGAAAAATAAAACCACTATTTTCAGATTACCTTTTCATTTAGGAAAAAAAAAAAAATGTTCTCAAAGATTTTAAAATTTCCCCCCCTGACCACACATCTGTAAAATTTCAAACTAACAAAACCACAAAGCTATAAAGAAGAGGTTTTTGTTTTTTTTTTCTCAGGTCAATTTTCAACAAAAGAAAACATCATGACTAATTTTTTACCATTCTGTTTTGGAAAAAAAAATTAATTTGATTTAGGCAAGTGTTTGATTTCTTTGGTAAATCAGAGCCTTTAATCAATATTTAAGTTTCATTTCCAAGGCCACAACTCTGAAGAAAATCCAAGGTCACCATACTTATGTGAATTCTCAGCTCAGGGTTACAGTTGAATGGGGAGACTTAGCAACCTCCTGAGATCTTAGAAGAGGATTTTGCAGAATCCTGTGAGGGAATAATTTAATTCTGTCAAACAGAGTCTAAAAATGACTCTGTCTTCTATGACTAAAACCATCAAAAATTATTCTTATTCAGAAACCTTGAATACATTTGATCAAGCTATATCAGAAGACACATGCTTATCACAAAGTTCTTCTTGCAATGGCTTTTAGTAACTTTAGAAACCCAATTATTTTCAAAATAATATTTTTGTCTGAGCAAATTAACCTTTAAAAGCACTGGTTATCTCTAACTTACAGATGGTAGAGGAACTCCTGTACACAAAGACACACAACCAAGAGAAACTATGTTCATTTTCAAGGTTTCTCATCTAGGAACTTCAGTGCCTTATGTGGGAGGTAGTACCTTGTGAGGGCAAGGGTGGCCACCAATGTAAGTGTGATGGTGGGACTCACCACTGTAATGGTGTGAATGGCAATGAATAGTAATGAGAACTGCCTGTGCAGCATTTAGAAGATCCTTGCTCTACTCCAGCTCCACCAAGAGAGATCACCTGAAAACAGTACCAACAACCTATAGCCACTGTCCCACATATGTGCCACCTTTGTCTAGGCAGCAGCAGCTACCAAAGTCTGATTTTCCAGTATTTTGATGATGACAGAATAGGCCCATGACATTACCATATTACGTTGTCATCTGCCTGAAGGCACTAATCTACTGCGTTTTTCATGGGACCCTGGGATCCTCTAAAATTTTTTTTCCCTTGGGATTTCACTGCTTCCTACTTCTGTATAAAACCACAATATCTGACTAACTTGGGACCTTAAAGTGAATTTAACAATAGCTTTCCTAAAGTAAGCACTTCTAAAAGAAAAAATAAAGCCAATCTTATTTGAATTTTGTAAACTAGTCTTCAGTAAAAACCTAAACCAGAAGTAGACAGCTTCATAATATGTATACATAAAAATACAACTTTAAAAACCACTATTTTTATTTTTCATTGTCCCCTCACAGGACAGATGATTTCCTCTTCACTGGTTCTCTATCCAGCAGTTTCAGGCAGCTTTCTGTTTATCAACAAGGTCTAAACAGTTCCCTCTGAGTCACTGGAAAATATTATTTTTTCACCCCTACATCTGAGTCTCAGTTTATACCTTTTTCCTTCATGTGCTCATATCACTGTTTCTCCACTAGCAATATTTCTCACCACCAGCCTCATCTTTGTTTCAGAAGTTCCTTCCCCATTAAGGACTCATTCTGCTCTCAGTCCTCTTCCTTGCTCCAGAGAGATAAAACTCATTTAGAGACCAGGAAAACAGTCAGCCTTCTCCTTACTACTTGCTCTCATTTTAAGTAAAGTATCACTTTAAGATAACAGGTAAATAAGTAGATAAGCAATAGTTTATTCAGTGCATACATCAAAGTCAGTGAAGAAGGAGGGTGGAGGGGAAGGTGGTGCTCCAGGCCCCAGAACAAAGATTCCCCTGAAGCCCGTGGAAATACGTGGTGGAGCAGATGTCTGCCTACAGGCCATGGAGGATCCCATCCTGGAGCTGGCAAATGCACCCAAAGAAGGCTGTGACCGATAGGAAGCCAATGCTGGAGCAGGCTCCTGGCAGGAACTCTGACCCTGTGGGGAACTCATTCTGGAGCAGTCCGTTCCTGAAGGACTATACCCCTTGTAAAGGGATCCACACTGAAGAAGTTCATGAAGAACTGCAGCCTGTGGGAAGGAATTACATTGGAGAAGTTCATGGAGGACTGTCTCCCATGGGAGGAATCACAGGAATATTGTGAGCAGCACCACCCTAAGGAGGAAGGAATGGCAGAGACAACCTGTGATGAACTGACTGCAGCCCCTGTTCCCCAGCAGCCCTTGTTCCCCTGTACCACTGCTGCAGAGGAGGAGATGGAGCAAATGTGGAGTGAGATGAACCCAGGAAGAAGGGAAGGGTGGGGAAAAGGTGTTTTTAGGATTTCGTTTTGTATTTCCCATTACCCTACTCTGATTTTATTGGCCATAAATTAAGCTAATTGTCTGTTTTGCCTCTGGTGGTAATTGGTGAATAATCTCTCCCTATCCTTAATTCCACCCTCAAGTTTTTTGGTATATTTTCTCTCCTTTGTCCAGCTGAAGAGAAGGAGTGATAGAGCACCTTTGGTAGGTGCCTGGCATCCAGCCAAGGTCAACCCAACCTAATCCGCCTATCCACTCCCAGCACCAGTAAAGTATATGTATTATAGACTAAAAAAATAGTCTGTAATATTACATACTACTGTAATTTTACATACTATTTTTTTCCCCTGTGAGCAGTCAGTTCTCAGTGTTACATAATCTGCTTTGATTTTAAAAGTTAGATAAATGGGCTACTTTTTTTCTCTTTTCAGCTACATAGAATTAATTTTCTGTACTGACATACTTTTTTCTCTATTAATTGATCAATGAACTGAAGTGAATGAGGGATTAGACCCATTTGGCTATAATTAAATAAATAATATATGGGTTATCATTCAAATTATTTTTGTCAAAAAGCTAATGTTTACGTTTGAGATGCAGTGAAAAGACACACATTATTTTTTTCATCTTCTTTAAATAAAAACATTCACATCATATTAAAACTGACAAAATCTCAAATGCCACAATAATTTCAGTGAAATATCAGCTCTAGGTGGCTTGTTGATGACAGTAGTGGTCCTTTCTACCACCTCTGTCGTTTGGCTTTGGGTCTTCTTTGTACTGCAGATAAACTTCTGGACCTCTGCCTATCTTTCTTGTTCTGTGGACTTTAATTTTTTTCTGTCCTTAGGCCCTTTCTTTAGTTAATTTATTATGAAATCAGGATTGGACTGTTGGGATTTTTCCTTACACCACATTAGCTAATTTCCAGTTATGTAAAATGCAAGAATGAATCCATTGACACAAATACAAAGATCCATTGCAGTTTATGAGATGTTATAGCTTACATAGACATATATATATATCTACACCTTAGCATGCTGCTCCTAATCTGCTTGAATATGTAACATTTGAAAATAACTATAAAGAGTATTGCTATAGTTTTTTCCACCCTTCTTCTTCCACTTACAATAATATCCTTTCTTGTTCTTTCTAGGGAAGAAAAATGCGTACTCCAAACATTTTAGAACTGAGAAATATAGCCAACAAGGAATTTCAGTACTTTGCAAGACCAGTTTTGTGGTTAGAATATTTTCAAAGTGCCAGGTTTATTCAATAGCTGTAATTTCATTTGTGTGAATAGATTTCTTTTATGAATGTATTAATACATAACCTTTGAATTCTGGCTTGTAACATGTAAACTTTTAAAAACTGTTTACATTTAAGTTATAAATTCACATATATTATTTCATGTGAAACTAAACTTTTGAAAATTTGCAGTCAAAAGAAAAAAACCCATCAAAAGTTACACATTCCCATCACATTTAAAAACAGAATAATATCAGTTTCCTGGAAAAACAAATTTAAATTTAAATATGATTTCCATCTAAAATCTCTCTCCTGTGCTTTGCTACAGTAGCAGATGTTGTAACTATGAGTTCTGTTAAGCTTTTACAATTTTAGAAAATCAACTGAGAAATATTGCTATTATGTGCTGTTGATTCTTTAATGAAATGAAAAAATGAAACCAGTCTAGTTATGAATGGAATCGATTTTCTGGCATCATCATCCTTTAATAACAGCATTCTTTGAGCTTTCCAGTCTAATAATTCTGAGAGAAGCTAATATTATAAAAATAATATTATTCTCTAATATACACTATTTTTAGATACAATACATCATCTATGATGCTACAATAATAGAAATTGGGGCTCATTGGGTACTGCTGAGGTCATACATGGATGCACTATGCAATACTGATGGATAAATTTCAAAAGGTGAAGTCTTATAATAATTCTTAAATTATTTGCAAAACAGTTTTAAAACAGAATAATGACAACATTGACAGGACTGTATATTTTTGAGGCCAGAAATTCTGTCAAAACTGATTTTTTCTGATATATTTGCTTTCTGTAGGTAATATGTTTCAACAGTACTTTGATTTAAAAGGGATTTCAAGTTTCTGCCCAATTTTGTGAAAATTTCAGGTTGATTCATTTTTTGGTAATCCAAACCACTTTATTCATCCTTAATAATTAAGGAATGAGATGAATAATCAGCTAGTCATCTTCAAAAGAGGAAGAACAGATTGCCCACTGTTCTTTGGCAATGGGAACATTGCATGTCGTGCAAAGTCCTGCTAGCATCTGCTTAAAAATATGAGCATGGGTGTATAATGAATTAAACTATGCTTGAATCAGCCCCTTTCAGTGAGTAAATGAAGACTTTGGAGAGGGTCTGGAAAGAGTCATAGTTTTCTTTGATGACCTATGCTTTGTCACGTCATTGCTGGTTGCTGTTTAAAAGGGAATTGTTAACTAGGAAACTGATAGCAACCTTAAAACTTTCTCTTTGGAAGTAGAAAGCATCTGATTAACTTCATAAAAGCAAAAATATGCATATTGAAAGACTTTCATTTTTTATATACAATGAAATAATATTTGTGATTATATTTTCTTATTTTATGCCAATCAAAATGTCATAATAATAATAAAGGATAATTCAATAATGTAATAATGGGGAGATGGAGAAGGTTTGGTGTCCTCGGTTTATTGTTTTGTCTGGGTTTTTTCTCCCCACAATTTATATTTCTTTTGAACTATGTCTTCTTTGTACAGCCAATCCTCAGAGAGGAGATAGTTTTTATAAAGTAGAGTAATACATTACACTTTAAGATCTAATCCTGCTAACATACCATCACAGAAAAATTCCTCATCCTTTGAGGACTTTCTGGCAGAATTGAGGACTTAATATGAGTGCAAAAATGATGCTTTTGTTATGAATTTATTCTAAATGGTACATGATAGTTGTTAATTAGATGATGATGATGATTAATAATAATTACTACAATGTTTTTAACCAAGGATGGATACATGAAACTGTTTTCATCTTGATCTCATGTTGAAGACTTTTAGTCACTTTTTCACACATAAAATTATGGAAACTAAGTCAATGTAGAAATAATATTTTCAAATTATATACCAAACTCAAATTGCTGTAAGCACAGAATAGAATCCTATATCATATGATTTAACTATAAACTTTAATTTCTATAATATGGATTTGATTTTGGTTTTCATGGAATGATTCCAAATTTTCTCTGACACGGTCATATGGCCTTTATTATAGTTACATGTTTATTACTCCTTTCAGAAAAAGGTCATCTAAATTTTTCCTTGAATAAAAAAATAGATTAACTGTATAGTATATAGGCATGTAATAAATATGGTCTTTCCATTAATCTGCCTAGTGATGTACATTGTTACTAGCTTGTGAAGTGGAATTGTGAGACAGAGTGATGTGTTGTTTGACTTATTATTGTTATACATGGTTAACCATTTACTTGTGCTGCTTTCTGTGGTTATGTTGGTTTCCTTTTCTTACATATGCTGTAGTAGATTAAATCAAAATAAGATCTATATCAAAGTAAATCAACCATGTAAATCATCATCAGTATTACAATATACTTATTGATACCCTGGTTTTCTATATTTCTATATTTTAAGTAATTATTTTAAATTATAATAAAGACCTATATTATGTTTACTTTTCATGTCAAAATCAACTGTATTCCTTCCTCGATTTTAAGCATTAAACTCTGGTTTCTTAAAGGGTTTTTTTCGTATTCTTATTTAAAGAATTAAAGAGGACCCAAGAAAAGAATATATATTTTTTCACTGGCAGTGGTTTAACTGTTTTATCAGTTGTACTTTTACAATAAGATCTAAAATCTCAAAAGTAATAATGTAGACCACCTCTACATACTGAGGTTTGGTCATGAGCATGAGGAACTGAACTGGAAGCAGTAAACAAATCACAAACCACTTCTCTTGTTTTGCTCTTTAAATTTTTCAAATGTGAGTTTTTCTGGTTTGTACTTTCTCTAGGCTTTTTTTTTTAATTGTTACTTCATTTTTCATTCATTTTGTAGACTCATTAAGATGTTGTTTCTTCATATTTTATTACTGGATTCTCCAAGTTGATAATCTATTGTGTGATTCAAATTATACCAGAACAGCACCAAGATCCTCAAGAAAAGAAAACAACATGAAATTGGAATTAGTGTCACTATAGCAGCAAAGGAGAACAAAGCAAAGGGCATGAGATGTAGAGGCTGAACTTAATTGACACTTACTGCAAATAAGATCTACTCCCCTCATCCTGCCCACAATTTAATATAAATTCAAGCTATTTCTTTATATTTAGCAGTTATTATATTTTCTGATGTATAAATTTAACATGAGTTAGGAAAGATTTTCAGTTTTCCTTACAATTCAGTTGAACATGTATGCTCCCGTACTAACTATAATTTTCATCCTATCCAAAAGCAAGTTGTTTACTCATGAACACCATAATCTTAAATATATGTTTACAGTTATCCTGTGGCTATGAAGAAGGAAAGCAGATATTAGAATTTTCTGGTTTTAAAAAGTATTTTGACAGTGCTCTATGGAAAAGAAAAAATACATTTTTTAATAATGATGTATTACTTTTTTACATTTTGTTCTGTTTAAATTTCTTTGTTATTGATAATAAAAAATGTAAATATTTTTTATTACATGTGCCTATATTCTATGGGAGCAGACCTGAGTACAAAGAGTTAGAGATGCTGGTTGATGAGAAGCTCAACCTGAGCCAGCAATGTGCACTGGCAGCCCAGAAAGCCAACAGCATCCTGGTCTGCCTCAAAAGAAGCATGGCCAGCAGGTCAGGGAAGTGATTCTCCCCTCCTATTCTGCTCTTGTGAGACCCTACCTGGAGCACTGCATCATGCTCTGAGGTCCCCAACACAAGAAAGACATGAGGAGGGTCACAAAGGTGATCAGAGAGCTGGAGAACCTTTCCTATGAAGACAGTCTGAGGGAGCTGGGGCTGTTCAGTCTGGAGAAGAGAAGGTTCCAGGAAGACCTTAAATCAGCCTTCCAGTACCTAAGGGGCCTACAAGCAAGCCAGAGAGGACCTTTTTACAAAGGTATGTGTTGTCAAGACAAGGAGGAATTACTTCAAACTGAAAGAGAGTAGGTTTACATTAGACATTAGGAAGAAATTTTTTATTGTGAGGATGGTGAGGTACTGGAACAGGTTTCAAAGAGAAGCTGTGAATGACTCATCTCTGGAAGTGTTCAAGGCCAGATATATTTACCCATTTATATGGTTTTAATGCAGGAGAAGATGGACTTTTACCATGAAAAATAAATATTTTATGACTGTAGAAAGCAGCCATGTACTAATGTGTGTACATTAGTACACCATCTCTGAAAGTGGTTCAGAATATTGTAAGAATAAACAAACCTTGAAGTTAAAACTGAACCGATAGGAAGTACACAGCTGAAGAGGAAAAGAACAGAATTAAGTGCCTCTGTCTCTTGTTTCTTAAAAAATAAACTGATGGGATCACTATCAAAGGCTTTACAATATTAGAATAGGAACTGAAACTACTTAACAAATAGGAACTATTATAGAAGAGCTTTTGCGGTCCTGTGGTTACACTTGAGGGTGGATGTTTGGCAAAATATTTTTTTGAGTTAAAATTTCATTAAGAAACTTAAAACCTTGAATAAAAAAACCAAAAGGTATGACATTTTCTTCTGTACTTGAATTAATGGTTCGTGTAAGGATGAATTATCCTCACCCTACACAGGCAAGGGAAGGTTTTAACTCGAAGACACACAGGTGCAGAAGGTTCTATGGACCTTTCAAAACAATATTTTATAATTTGAAATGGCTGTTCCATCCAGCTGTAAATATAAATTCCAGCTGTTTTGCTAATTTAACAAAAATTCAGAAGAAAATATAGATACATTTTTATTCACAATAACGATAAATATTTGAGCCCTACAAATGTTACAAGTTAGTTATTTCTGAACATTTCCTTAATTACTTTTAGCCTGAACCCCAATCCAAGAGGTTCTCTCTCTTTCAAGCCCACCAAGCAATTTGTTCTGGAAATTATGTTAGAACTTATTCCCATACATTCTAAATGGAATTATATCTATTAAAATGAATCCTGTACATTTAGGTGTTGTTTAAGAATTAAGGCTCTAAGCAGATGGCATAATGAAATTTGAGTAGACTATCAAGCCCTCAGGCCTAGTCTTCTTCATCATCAAAAAAGGAACAAATCTTCAAATAAATTCTGAAAAAGGAGGGGGAAAATATAGTCTACAGTATTACAACATAAATAAACTACTAGCTTAATTGAAAAGTGAATTTTTGCCCCCTGTTTACTCCCAACTCAGCTGTGCTGGTTTCAGAAGGAAGCTGTCATACTTCAGTGAAGCTGTTGTGCATACAGATGATTCTGTGTCCTTACAGGCATAGGCAGCTGCACCCATCCTTTTCCATCACATCAGCACTTTCTACTAATTATCTTTTCAATGAACTCTGATTATCCTCAGTTCTTCACACCAGAAAGCCGTGGAGGTTTATTTTTTCATTCACTTTGTAGAATTCATGTTATGTTCGGAGTTTGATTATGTGTGCATGCCGCACATACTTCTACAGAAATTATGAATGCCCACAGTAACAGCACAAGGTTACCATTGAACATAGGAAATTTTCAAAACCTAAGTAGTTGACAAATTCTGCCTAGCAAACATTGGCATTCTGGAAATTAGAGTATTTTAATTGTTCAGGGCTTTTTTAATCATGCCAGTCCAAATCTTTGCATATTAAAAAGGAAAGGAAAAAAAGCTCGATATACACGTGTCTGTATCTAGCTATGTAGACTAAATAAGTAAATACATTTTGCTTGAAAACTACTGTATTTTCCTCTTCAGGTTAGAAATAGGACAAATTACAGTATCAAATCAAAATTTGAGTGATGAAGAATTATGACAGTGTTTTCTGATCAGGAGTCCAAAATAAAGCTCCTTCAGGAGTCCAAAATAAAGTTCCTACACTTTTTACTAAGTATGCTTGAGTAATCTGCTCAACATACAAAGAAAGAGCTAAAAAACCTACAATTATAATATCAATAAAAATAAAGGGAAATTGAAGGTCTTAAAAAGATATATGCTTGTCACCAATGTACATCACAAGAAGGTGGGTGCCAAACTAGCAAAGGGTTCAATATCTCAATTCAGCTCCTTAAAGAAATGGTAAATAAAATTGTTTAGACAAACATATAGGAATTAGTATTTCTGCTATTTAGAGTATTCATTTTAATAGTTTTTCTTGACATTTTAGGTACATGTTCCTCAGCTAATTATCATGCACTTGAAAATGTAATTTATTAGCTACAACAGCTACAGGCAATGTTTTCAGATAGTCAACATTCAGATGATATCTTCTATTGTTAAAGCTGGTGTATTTAAACTGTGAGGAGAAGAGGTTAACTTTAGATGTAAATCTTCATGTTGTTTTGGTAAGTGATGACAGGAACAATTTAATATCTGAAAAGTTAACAGAAAAGATGAAAAGAATTAATCTCATAGAGCTATGGGAAAATATTCTGTGTTATGCAATTTATTATCCTTATGCTTAAATTAACTCCTTTCTTCTTTACATCTGGGTTGATATGATATAATCATGTCAGTAATGAAACAATACAGATTATTGTGGTTATGTTATAAATCTAATATCTGGAAAATACATTTACCAAGACCCATTATTGAGATTTCAGGATTTGACAAAAGGACTGCTGGTCTTTCAACAAGTCTGTTATTAATTCTGTAAATTTTATAATAAAATAGGTATCCAGTCGAGTATGATGATAAAAACAGCATATCCTCTGAAAAAAATGTAGCTAGGTAGTTCAAGTTCTTTTGTCTCCTGATGGTCTAATTAGTTAAAAGATTTTTTTTTTTTTTCACTAGTTAGAAGAGTTTGATGACTGGAATCTTCAAGAGGAAGGTATATAGCATCTTTAAATACATCATCACAATTAAGAACTTTAATAACCTTAATTTAATTAACTCTTTTGTCCATTAAGCTTGAGCAAGACAGTAATGTTCTGAATATGCAATGATTATTGCTTATAATACTTATAGAGGAATTGTGTTTAAATTCAACTGATTATCTTACCATTGAATAATTTTTTTAATTTAATATTTAAAAACTTTTTACAAGAGAGCCATGTAAAAAGTTCTTCTGTGGTAGAATGTAACAGCTCTACTACTAGTTGAAAAGCAGAGATTTTACATACTGGAATGCTTTTAAGAAAAAATTCTAATTTTTTTGAAGTGTTTTGTACAAATTTAATTTAAGAGTATTCCTTCAAATCTCCGTCCCATCCTCCAGCCCAAAATGGGATCATTCCATTTCCCTAGCCTCCTCTCCTGCCAAAGGGAATGTCATAAAAAGCTGCCAAAAAATACATTAGCCAAGATGTTCTTTTTTCCAAGATTCTCATACATTGAATATTTTCCCCCTTGTCATTTCTGCTACTCAAAGCTATTATCCAACCTACAGCAAAAAAAAGGAGGAAGCAGAAACACAGAGCCACTGAATATGTCCTGATGGCTCTACAGGGAACATCTCTCTGGGCCCATTTCTTGTCTCACTTCACTTCAGGTGGCACATCCCTTGGCTGATATTTAGACAAAGAATGACAATAGCTACCACTACTCACACTTTCAAATACACAAAATATATCCTATGGCCCTCATGACAGTAGGGATTACCGTGCTAAGCATTTAAACACCCAGATTTACATATTTTACACCTGGACAATTCAAAAACATGAAGTTTGTCATTCTCATGCAACAGGTAAGAAACAAGCACCTAGAGAGTAGGATATCTGCATACCACCAAAGTTTGACAAACCTTTAGAAGATAAAGGACTGTTAATTTTTGTTTTTCTGAAAAGCTGGTCAGTTGGGTAGGCCTAACATGAAAGTGGTTTTCTCCTATCCGGTCATTAGTGCTGGTTAAACACATCATTGTATTAAGGGAATGCCAGCCCTGGAGGCAGGACTGGACATGGTACTGGGCACGGGCACCCTGATTGCAGCCACCAGGGCCTGGCTGAGACAAAATGAGTCCAGGGGGTCCAGGACAGGTGGGTCCTAGGTCAGGCACATCAGGGTTGGTGGGGCTGTGCAGTGCCCTCTGGGAACTTCCAGCAGCAACCTGGGAAGGAAAATCTTACTGTTCTGAATTTCAACATCTCTCTCTCTTTAAAGGCCAAAATTCCTAAATGTGAGATGGCTACTATCTCACTGTAGCTTATTGTTGCATAGATCCAGATCCTAGTCAGTCATGCAATTAAAAAATACACAATAACCTGTGTGTGTAAATATACATGTGTGTGTGGGTAGCTGATGGTGGATTTTGTCTGAGTACAAAAAATCCAGGGTTATTTCTCCAGATGTTTCCCAAAACAGTAGATTAACAGTCACCTTGGTTAAAAGTCAGGAAAATTCCATTAAAAGAATGCTTGTATAGTACATATTTAAGTTCCATGGTTTATATTTGCAAGTGTATACCACTAAAATGATTCCATTAAGATCTATGCAGTTCTACATTACTTATCAAGGAAACAAAAATAATCAAAACATTAGCCTAGTTTATAATCTAGATTGCACATGAAAAGTTTACAGTTCCTGACACAAGAATGCAGTTGTTTTTTTTTTTCCTGAACTGAACCACAAATTTTAGTAGAAGCAACTTCTCAGATTCTTAAGTCTGATGTTTCCATTTTGATCTTATTTGTCTGACAGAAGGCTACAATCTAATTCCAAGTTGGAGCATCTTGTGTCAGCATTCTATCACTTTTTAAAACATGCAGTAAAAATGGTTATGTAGAAGAGGCAGAAGAGTAGAAGAAAAATAATGAAAGTCTGAACAAAAAAAAAAAAAATGCATAATTAGTATCAAGAATGTTTTGGGTTTCCTTCAGATGTTACTCAATATTTCTTCCTCCCCCCCCCAGGCACAATGACAGGAAGACTGGGCTTTAAATAAGATCACAGAGGGAGGCATTAGTAGGTTTCATTCGGGCATATCCTGCACTCGGAATGAAAGCTTGTCCTTAGGATGAACCTGCATCATGAAATCCAGTGTCTTCTATGTTTAATTCCAGAAGTGGGAAAGAAAAAAATTAAAAATGGGAAAGATTTTAACTTGTGGACGCTATTTCTTCAAGGCATAGCTTAGAAAATACTTCTGTCTACTTTATGCAAAAGCAAACAACAATTCTGCATATGAACATTCCTATCTACCTTTTTCTCATGTAACAATGTGTATTATAAGGAGTTTTTATTTCAGGTTGCAGTTATGGGCAAGAAAAAAAAAGTACCAGTAATGACATTCCAAGTAACAGTGTTTGCAGACATGTTAAAAGCCTGAACTCAAGACAGGTTCCTTTTTGGTTACATGGTAGAGCTGATGGCTCCGAAAAAATATATTCTGTACCCTTGTCAGACATTTTCTGGCATATTTAAGGCACAAATTATATAGGAGTAATTGCAAACCCTTTGCTTTCTCTAAGCCCAGTATTTGCTATCCTCAGACAATTTATAGTTAAATTGTACATATTACCCTGAAAATGACAACTACATGTGTTTGTTAGAAATAATTCTGCTCAAAAATTAAGGCAGAAAGTGGAGAAAAAATGCAAAAAAAAAAGAAAAAAAAGGTAAAAGAAGCAACTATTTGGTTTAAATCCACAAAGGAGTTAGTAAGACAGATGGAAACACTTAAGACAGTCAGAAATGAAACACACATTTGTATAGAGATTACGTAGGTCATAGATCAAATCAAGAGTGGGAAGGTTAAAAGTTGAAATACAAATTATGTTCCAAATAAATATTTTTGGTTCAACAGGTACAGTTCACATGCACAAATTTCCTAAAATCTATGAAAGAGCTTTTCACAAGTGCATTATCAGATAGGGTATTGCATTTTTTTCCCCAAAAAACATGTTGTTATTTGATTTGTAGAAGCTAGCTTTAAAACAAATTCAGATTCTGTGGAAGAAATAGGGTAGTAATGATAATAATGAACATTTATGGTTTTCTGGCTTGGCCAGGCTTATTTGCTAATGTAAATGAGAACTTAGGTCTTATTTCACCATATGGTTGGACTTATTGACAATAGAGATCTTTTCCAATCTTAACAATTCTATGATTTTATAGTCTTATTTGTTAATATCTCTTCTGATAACTTTTGCTCAAGCAGGTGTGATGATCATCCATTTGCTTACTGGTTTTATGAACTACAGATATAAAAGAGAAATGTGTACACTAACTTGTTCCTGCCACAAAGGCCTTTTACTTCCTCTCCTACAGGGTGTCATCTGTGTGGTAGTTAAATGTTATATCCTGGATGCTGGAATATCTAGAGAATTTTTACATGTAAAAAAAAAGAATATGTTGAGAAAATCTATGTCAGAAAATTTGTACCAGATAGGCCTAAAGAGATTCGTCAGATCACAGTAATGAAGACTTCCCCCAAAATATGTAATCTGTTATGTATAATTATATAATGTATATAATATATTTATTGCTACAGAAACATAAATTAAAAAGAAAGTTACATGGAGTATAAATAGCCATTTCTTTAGTTTTTGCAAAGGGCACAATAGAAAAACTAACTTTTCTTTTGACTGTGAAAAAGATGCTAACTCATGGTCATAAACAATTTTTTTCTTTAAATAAATCTTTGCAACATTAAAGTTAGAAATTTTTCTATTTTCAGCATAAGTACTGGAATACTAAATACTGAAATATTGGTAGCTGAAAAATCTAGAAAACTTAAATGGTAAACACTGTGGCTGCCATATTGCTTTCACCATCTTTCTTCTTCCCTTAAAGCTGAGGGCATGCTCATGTACATGTGGACTCTACCCAGATTTGGAGTCAGCAGGTATCTAAGATTCTCCCAGGTTACCCTGGAATATAATAGATACCATAATAAGTTTGAATAACTTTCATCTTTAACATGGCACTTAAACTATCCTAAGAGAACCAAACTATAAGTTCACAAATCATAATGTGTTATCATGTTCTCTACAAGTGCCCATAATTGAACATCTGAAATGCAAACCCCTCACAGCTTCCTGCTTTGTTGCCTTTTTTTCCCCCTGTGAAGGCGTATTTCTATACTCTGTTTTTCCACTTGTGTTTTAGACAAGAAAATGGTATGAAAGAGGACATTCTAAAAGGGTTCAGTAGAGGATATATTGACAGAAAATGTCTACCAATCTAGAAACTTTCTCACAAACATTGTCTGAGTACTGTTAGCAAGTGAGGCTAAAGCAACATAGTGACATGCCACAGCCTCATAAAAGAATCTGTAAATCTCTAAATAGATACTATTCAAAGACCAAGCATTCTACATTGGAAGAATAAACTGAGGAAGCCTTAAGCACCTAAGGATGATTTACCTTCCTTTGAGGCATTTGCAGCAGTAGTATTTTAAAATGTATAGCAGAACTGGAAAGAGACTTTTCTTGGTCTTGTCTCCCTGTTAACCTGTTAACCCAAGGCCAAAGAGGGAGTTAAAAAAAAAAAATCTATCAAATCTATGTTTCAAATATTAGTTAAAGTCTAGAGGCTTTTCATAGAATGTAAAGTAACAGCTGGATTTGTATAGACAGCACAAACAGAAAATTAGAAATGGGAATTCATGAGAACCTTTTCTTATAGAACAATGTTCCCTTACACCAAAACTAACTCTGCATGAAGTCGAGATCTGTGTATTTGACCTTAAACAAACACTCATTACCTTTACCTATCATTTTCAGGATCAAAATGTGTTTCTTTGTAACTCGCATAAATTATTTAAACTATCACAAACAGGTATAATTGTATGTTTAAAATTTATTTTTAAGAAAGCTCTAGTGACACCTGAAAAACTGCAGTTACGATCACCTAGTGCACATACAGGGTTTAGCATTAAAGGACCGTTTAATCATATATGTTTAAGGGTATAATATATTTTGCTCTTGGTCTAACATAAACTGAGACTAAATACATAAAAGCATCATGATCCAAGGTCACATCTACATAGTATTTATATACTTACAATTGATTTAATCAACATGAAAGTCACTGCCATTATAGTTTTGCTTTTTTTTTTTTTTTTTCCAAAAAAGCAAATATATAGTGCCTTTAAGGAAGAAACTTTATGTTTTCAGGGCAAAGTAGAGATATGACTTTGCATGATTCAGTAAATAGGACAATAATTTCCAAACGGTTAACTGTAGTTTGAAAAGAAATAAAAGAAGAAAAAAACTCCTCAACATGCTAGTTATCATTGATGGGATGTTAACTCGTGACTCCATGAAAATAGAGTTGATACAAGGAAATCCAAGCAGTGTTTATAAGAATAAAAAATACTTTAGTTTCTAAGATAATAAGAGGATGCTCTAGAGTACTTCAAAAATACAGTAATTTAAATAAATCACTTGTTTGTGGCAGGAAAGTTAAATAACATTTTCAAGATTCATCTATAAACAAAATGTTACATCAAAACTACAAAAATGTTGTTCTTGTTAAGTGATCAATAAACATGAACATAAAAACCTTGACCTTAAGACACACAAGCAGGAAAATGCTGACACGAATTTCTTTGCATTACTAAAAAAAACAAACCATGTGCGCTACTGAAAATGCTGATATTTTTGTTGATTTTTACAGAATTCATATTTTTCAAACCATTATATAGCATATATCAAAAAATAATCTTGGACTTGAAAACCAAAAATGTTTGAATCACTTGTTTTTCATCTGTCATTTACAGGAAACATAGAAGTACATCTGAAATACCATTATAAGGAATATAATTTGGAATGTGAGAATGCAAAGGCTTTTCTCTGTAAGATTTTAATGTTTATTAATTTTAGTTTGAAGAATTTTTTTAATATATACTCTGGTATTAAAATTTATTTTCTGCACAAAGCAATATTATTAAATTTTAAGTTAATAACATCAGAGATGGTAGTGGCAGAGAGAATCTTAAAGATATTTAACATTTCTTTTTCTTTAGTAATGTGTTAACAGACATGCCAATGATGCATTCTTCAAATGAGAATATATATCCTGTATGTTGAAACTTGGTACCTAGCGTTTAATAAAAATTCTTTTGAAACAAAAGTGTGAGAAATAAAGATATACTCTGAAATAATAGACCTCATATTTTGACTTTTCTTAAGGTTATCACCATCTGATTTATTTTCAGCTCAGAAAAACAAGATTTTTTTTTTTTACTGTATCATACATATAACCATAAATAAAAATATAAATTTGAAAGAAACTTAGATGTGATTTTTTTGTATGAAATACCTATTGTAGTAGGTGATTCATCACGGAAATGTCCATGCTGCAGAAGATTATAATTAATAACTGACTTCCTATTTCTTATGAAAATCTTATTTTATTAGTATTTTAAATCCTTTTTTTTTTTTTAATTACCCCTTTGAATTACATTAAATAATAAAATTAATCCATTCTTAACTCTCGGAAAATGAGTTCTCCTATGATAAACTGGGATGGTTTGGGCTCGAGTGGAGTTAATTTTCTTCACCCTATGGGGCTATGGTTTGGTTTTATGCTGCAAACAGTGTTGATAACAGAGGGATGTTTTGGTTACTGCTGGGAAGGGCTTACACAGAGTCAAGGCCTTTTCTGCTTCTCACACCATCCTGCCAGCAAGGAGGCTGGGCACACACAAGAAGTTGAGAGTGGACACAGCTGGGACAGATGATCCCAACTGACCAAAGGGATGTTCTCTACCATATGGTGTCGTGCTCAGCATATAAAGCTCGGGGAAGAAGAAGGAAGGGGGATGTTCGCACTGATGATGCTTGTCTTCCCAAGTCACTGTTACACACAATGGAGCACTGCTTCCCCGGAAGTGGCTGAATACCTGCCTGCTCATGAGAAGCGGTGAGTGAATTCCTTGCTTTGCTTTGCTTCGCTTGCATGTTTGGCACTTTTTTTACCTATTAAACTCTCTTTATCTCAACCCATGAGTTTTCTTATTTTTACCTTTCTGATACTTCCCCCCATCCCACACAATGCCAGAAGCTAGCAGCTGCATAGGTCTTAGCTTCCAGCTGGGGGTTAAACCCAACATAAACAGATAAAGACAAGATGCAAAAAGGTGCTCCATGAAGAGCAGATAGCCAGTTTAATTCAGTTAGAAATTAAGTGCCTCAAAAGAAGGTCCATAAATAGTTATATACTGAGGGAACTATCTGATGTAGTTTAGCAATGAAATTACCAATAGGGCAAATGGTTTGAAGATTTTACACAGATTTACTAGACGAGTCATGTGTTACAAGGCATTTGCAGGAGAGGTTATTGCACCCTTTCATATAGTCAGACAAAAATGGAAATGCTAAGGATGTGTCTTAACCTGCTTTTCACTCAGAGAAAAGGACAACACAGTGTCAGCAGCAACATATCTCCATCTGCTCACAGATTTACATATAGCATGACATGTAACACGGCCAATCATTGCAACTGAAAAGATAAACTGTTATTTCCTCAGCTACTCATAAAAACTTCTAAAATATGGGTAGACCTTGAAGGATATGCAAAGAATGAAGCTAAAATTTAAGTGCACTAGTAATGAAACTGTGTTACAAAATACCAATATTTTATACTGACATGTATGAACTGAAAAGATGCTCCTAGTGATAGAAAAGTATATTTAAATTATTTACAGAAGTTTATCATAATTCTTCCTTTAATGCACTGAATTTATAAACCAGACATGCTAATCTTATGGCATGTTCAAAATATCACGTAAGTCCTGCTGCTTCTGAGGGGCTAGATCTGCAAGGATTCAGTCTTTAAGAAATTATGTCATAGTTTCATAAAGAAAAATAGCACAGCATATTCTTAAACACATGACATCTCCCTGTTCAGGCTGTTGGGCTCACGCAATCATATGAGCTTGGGAACTAGAAGATTCTTCCTCCAATGTCACCTGGACCTCCTGTGGCAAGAGGTCTTCCTCTAGGGGCCAGGATTCTCCCAGTCCTACTTGACTCCCTAATCTGTCCATTAGCAAGGCTGAGGATGCGCTGATAGTTCATGGCACATACACTACATATACACTCGTGTATGTACCACATATATGTATGTATATGTACATGCGTACATATATACACATAGCTAGTCACACAGATCAGAGACAGACACACACACACTCTCTTGAACAGAGAGTACCAACTGCTTCATCATGCTTCCCCCTCTGTCTGAACAGGACGGAGGTCCACTACTGAGAATATATACCTATGCATACGTACAAGGTGATTCACTCCAGCAGCTGGCCTGACAGTCTTCCCACTAGCTAGCGCTGGATCCCAGTCTCCTCTCTTGCTGGTACCTAGACATATAATTTCCAAGTCTGCAGCCCTTTGCCAGTGCAGGCTGGGCTCACTTACACACTGGTCCTCTCTGGGTCCCAAAGCCCAGCTTCCCCCTGCCAGGGTCTCACTCTTAGAGGCTCTCGGGTGTTCTCATTGTAGAGATGGCACTTAGGGATCTACACTTCTTCCCAGCCCTCAGGCTTTTTTACCAGCTAGCACTGCTTGATCTCTCTCCACTGGTGGTCGCAGACGTACTCACAGACCTACACTCATTCTGCTTGTTGGCAGCATAGATCCCCATGCACATGTGTGGTGGAATTTGAGGAGACATGACTGACTGCAGTGAGCAGGCACAAGGCATGGCCAAATAAGAAGGCTAATCAGTCTCTTCTGACATGCAAATGGACCCTTTCTTTTTGTTCTCCCTCTGTTACCTACACTTGTTCCTCCCCAAATCACCTAAAACTCTCCTTTTTTTCCACCTTTGGTGTCGCCTTTAAGCATCCTGTAATAAGTTCTGTGCAATCCTCAAATTTTTTTTTTCCTAAATCCCATAATGTGTCTCATACCTCTCTGTTATTCTGAAAGACAGAGGGCAGGTTCTGATGACTCATCCTGATGTGTTTCATGTGTTGCCTATAAGGCTAATGGGTCTTCTAGGGCAGCCCCAGGAAGTACTCAGACAAGGCATGCATTCCTTGGGAATCTGTAATTAGGATTTCTACCTGCTGTTCTGCCCCTGTGCTCCTCTGGATTCATGCAGAGGCACCTTTGATAGTGTGGGCCTGGCATCAGCAAGGACAAGTTATTAATCAAGTTACTGCTCCCGCCATTGCTTCTCTTTTCCCTTTTTTGTGGGTAGAGATGAGCTTCCCGACACTTAACCTAACACAAACTCACTTGAAAGGTTTCTGGTATTAGAACTACGCTAAAACACTTCGCTCAAATATTCTACGTGTTTTGCTGACAATGTAGGTTTTGGGATCTGTCAGAGGATGATATTCAATCTTGATATTGTATTTAAAATGCTTATCAGACAAATTTTTTTTTGCATAACTAAGGGATTCTAATGAGCAGCCTTGGACTCTTTCTAATGTAGAAATGTCGCTGATTTGCCAAAAAGAAAGAAAGAGGTAACACTATAAAAATTGTCAAGAGAAATGAGTCTTCCAGCTCTGCTATTGTAACAGTTGCAAAGGCATAAACAAGGTTTAGACATACAGGTACTACTAGATATGCATGCACATTACTGTGTGATGAACCACTGTAACTTTTTAAAGTAAATGGAACAATATATTAAAATGTCAAAGATGAAAATTATAAATACATCCCACGAACAGATGACTGCAGACTTCCCTGCACATTCACTGCTCTACCAACCATACTTAAAATAATCAAGCTGCTACAAGTGCAATTTAGTGAGAGTTCTAGGCATATAAGCACACTAAAAGACTACATATAGTCTAGTGTGTACAATGTGCTAAGGGCTGTTGTCTGGGCAGCTAGTATAACTTTGCTTGCGTCATCTGCAATCCAGTTTGGCCTTGGTCAAAATTACATCACTACCAGTTTTCAGACTACTGGTCTGTATCTTTCAGTGCATTAGTAGTATGTTAGCATACCAAACAATATTCTCCTGTATGCTCCAGTTTGAAGGACTTTGGAACAAGTATATTAAAGTGTGTTAAATATCTTTGCCTCTCAGTGCTCACCTGGGTCCTGATATCGAACTATCAACTTTGTATAAACATTTTTTTTTCTGAGTCTCTCTTTCCTTCTATAGTGATCATTGAGAATTACAAAGGTAGTTTCAGGGTATTTTTGAGAAGGCAAGGAAATAGAACTAGGTGTCCAAGCCACTTTTGGATCAGATAGAAGGACTATCAGATCAGTGTCAGTTATGTAATGTGAGTCAGGACAGCGAGGGGTGTGTTTGGGCTGTTATGACCACAAATAGGAATATACTATGTCGTTTTAGCAGAGTTTCCTTGTTTGAATAGTTTGGGTCAAGTTTGACTACTGTATAATAAACTGGAGATGTCTGCTTTGATACACTTCAGTACTGAATACTGTTTGCCATTTGAAAGTAGATATTTTTAACAGGAAAGAAGTGTGTGCAATGGAGCAGGGAATCTTACCTAAAGTTGTTGCTTTCTAACAACCTATATTTTCATCTACTTTTATTAAAAATTCATTATCTATTACTTTGAGATCACTTAGAAATTCCTAGATCTGACTAATTTAAAATAATCTGAATTATATAACCTTCTAAAGCAACTTCTAGTAAATTCATTTGGTTTCCAATGGGATCTTTCTTACCGATTCCCAAGGTAAACCTGAATATTACCAATTTAACTCAGTTTTCTCTTTTTTCTCATTCTTTACCCATACTGTTATTCTCTTTGACTCTGCCAACTACATCTGTTCTCATATGGAGTTTTTGTGTTCTCACATATTGACATTTCTTAGAATCCTATATTTGTTGGATTTCTTTTTTTTTTTTCTTATCATTTTTAATAGTACAGGAATTAGTTTTTTTCTCAGTTTTATGTTCTACTTTGCATCCACAACCTTAGAGTAACAAAATAAGCATCTGAAAATATTCCTCAGAATTCTGTTTACTTAAAATGTGGTTTCAGCCTCTCAAGGCTTGTTAATATTTAAAATCAGGCCCCACAAAAGTATCTGCTCAAGAAAATAGTAATTTCAGAGACATTCTCAGGTTAATGCTCTCCAATTAACATTCAGTTAATGCTCTCTTAATTGGGCACTAAGGGGGCTGGAAGGACTCAAGTTATGATGCTATTTTGTATGCTCTCTATTCAAATTGAGTTTTTCAGGATAAATACACTGACATACCATAAAAATTTTCACAAATCAAATTCTGCCTTTTACTTATACTTGTCTTTTAAAAGTATTTGCACTTTTGGAGACAATAAATAGTGCTACTTGAAACACTTGTATGTCTGTTTGTCTTGTAATTTTTTGATATAACATGAGAAAATGAAATATTGTTTTAATTAGCACTATCATAGCTGTCAAAAGAACCACAGGGATATAATTATTTTACTAAAAGCCTTGCATAGTTCAAATCAATTCACTCAAACACCTGCTGGTAAGTATGTATTGCCTTTAAAAAGCAAGATTAGCACTTGCCACATTGAAATACAAAGAAGGGAATGTTGCCATTTCTAAAATGTTTTTATTGTGTTAGTTAGAGTACTTGTCTTTTCCAGAAAATTAGATATTATTACCCCATTAAAGAAATCTGTTGTGACATAAATGTCTAACAATTTGTCCCTGTCAAATGAAAAATTAATATCTTCCCTTGCCCATGTATAAGTAGCTGAAGTGATAAATTATGTCTGTTAAAAAATAAATAGGCAACTCGATAGCAAAAAACACTGTCATAAATCCATTGCTTCACACTAAAAATTGTAATTAATTTCATAGTGTTGGCACTACTATTAATATCACGTATTGCATACAAATGAACAGCCTGCTAATAGAGTAAAAGACATCTCTTTTAGATGTATGGTTTTTTAGTGTGGTAGAGAAGGTAGATACACACAAAAGGTTTTGTAAAGATTTTGATACGTGAGCCAATAATTCCTCATCAGCTTCTGAAGAATTCCAAAGACATAGGATCTTGGATAGGATTCAGGTCCACAAAAAGACACATAAAATTAGACATCTATGTGTAGTGGGTGTCTACACAGTATTTAACTGATTTCCTGCTATTGTCAGTATTTGGAGCTCAATTCAGTTGTCCGTGTATGGGTGCCTAGTGGCAACAAAATGCACTTGAGGCAAAAATGAACTTCATCTGCCCAGACATTTTAGGTGAGGTGGGCTATCCTATCAGACCCCTACCCGCTGGCCAGAAGAATGTAAGATTCCTGCAAATCCTATTTTCTCTCTAGTAATGTGTGGTCTTGAACATCCATTACACCTCAACTAACAGCAGTGCTTTAATCTATCATTACCTTCTGACAACAGATATAGAAAGCTGCTAACATGGCCTATAAGTAGTTTCTGTGATGAAAAACTTTAAGAAAGCCTTTTACTTTAGTGCCTGCATTCACTACAGGCTTGATTAATTTGACCACAGATACTCATCTCTGACAATTTAATATGATTTGGGGCATTCTGCCTGGAAGTCAGTTTTCACTCAAGATAAATCCTTCCCTTGGTATTCTCATAGATACCATGTACTATCTTCTTGTCCTGTATCAGATATCTTTGTGAAAATTAAATGCCAAAAAATTACGTATGGGCATTTGACTCAAATCATTAGTGCTACTTGAGATGTCTGGATTACTCCAGATAGATTAGGCAGAAAATATATTATAAACCTGTGTCCTTCGGGAGTAGCTGTTAGAAGAGCAGATGTTGGAGGCCAGACAGGTTTCTGTGACTGATCCTCATCTAGATCTCAAATATTAATACCTATGCCTTGATTGAGTTACCTATATAAATGATGTTTCTTAAAACAGACACAATACCACTTTAAATATCTAGTATATTTACCATCCTCCTCTCCAGAGTTGAACACACCTGTGTGTCTGCCCTCCTGCAGGTGTCTCAGGTGCTATAGTGCCAGATGGGAATTCTGTGTACAGGCAACTGACTATATTCAATGTTTAAAAACACAGTTTAATCCACTTGAGATACTCTGAAATTCCAACAAACTTCCAACTGGTATTAAAGAAATAAGCTGGTCTATGTAATGTAACATCTGCTAATTTGTTTACCCTACATTTTCTTCTTTGGCAATGGAGAGAAACAAGAAGTTTTAGGATGCAATTTATCATACCTAATTTAGATGAGATCTAGAATGAAACAAACTACAAGACACTGATGTTCCCTTGCCACAAAGAGTCTAATGGTATTCTAGACTGCATTAGGAGTGATGCTAGCAGGTGATCTTGCCCCTCTCCTCAGCAATGATGAGGCCACGCCTGGAGTCCTGTATCCAGTCCTGGGCTCCTCAGTATAAGACAGACATGGACATACTGGAAGGAGTCAAATGAAAGTCCAGAAAATTATTTGGGGACATCTTCCCTGTGAGAAAATGCAGCTAACTGGGACTGCTTAGTCTAGAGAAGCGAAGACTTGGTTGGATCTTATCAGTCGATAAAAAACCTGAAAGGAGGCGGTAAAGGAGACAGAGACAGGTACTTTACAGTGGTGCCCAGTGACAGGCCCAGAGGCAATGGCCACATGTTGAAACAGAAGATACTCCCTCTGAATACCAGACAGGACTTTTTCACGGTTGGGGTGGCTGAACCATGGCAGAGGTTGCTCAAGAGAGGTTGTGGAGCCATCTGGACATGGTTTTGGGCAGCTGACTCTAGATGGCCCTTCTTAAGCAGGGCAATTCGACCGGATGACTGCCAGAGATCCCTTCCAACCTCAACCATTCTGTGATTCTGTGATCATGCACTATCCAATGCACTTAAAAGGCACACTAAGGTACTTATCTTAGTTGTAGTATTTAAAGTATCATTAAGACAGGAGAATCCCATCGTTTCTTCCATATAGATGTAAGTTTTTTCTTCTAAAATCACAATTGCCTGAATACCTCAGAAGCAGAACTTTAAATGATGACTGACAAAACAAGCCACAAACTAATTTAAAGATGTAAAAAATTAAAAATAAAAAAAAAAATTGAAATTTTGTATCCATCCTGTTTCAATTTTTTTACTTTCACTATTTTTTTCTCTTCATCATGACAGCAAATTCTAAAACTACTCTTTCATTCACTGCTTTCATTTGGATATTTTTTTTCAGGTAGTAATAATGGCCACAGTAAAAGACCACCTGCTCCTCGGAGGAATCAAAACATACAATGTTTTTATACATCATATCATAGTAATTTGAAAGAGGCTTGCAGACATGGCTTAGAAATATTGCCAATACAGCTTTACAGAATGAAGTGCAATTATTTGGGATTCAAAAGCCTGTTTTGTTAAGTCAACAGAATTCTTCAATTTGATGGTAAAAGAATATATCCACATGTAGGAACTACTAGGAATTGTCTTTGTTAACAGAAAAAGAAGGACAGTAGAAGTGGAATAGAGGGGGAAAGGGCAAAACTTCAGTTTGCTTGTTCAGTAAAGTCAGCAAAGAAAATACTGGGAAAAAGAAGTGAAAACGAATAAATTAGTAAAGACTATAGTTAATTCTCAACCAGAGCACTTAAGACCTGTTAAACCACTATAAGATGGTAACAATTTTGATGATAATAAAGAAACATTTACCCTTCAAAACAGTATAAATAAGTGCATACAAGAAATCAAAATAAATAAATAAATACATCCTAAGTAAGCAAAATCCTTCATAGTACAAGAATGTTAAAATTGTCTTGGAGATGTAAATGAGATCATCTCTAGATTCAACTGCCATATTTTGATTTTCAGAAGTTTAATTTACTATTTATAATCTTCTATCAGCAGGATAGATCAGCAAATAAGGTTATTTGAGTATTGATCTACTGGCACACGTCTTGAAATAATTTGTCATTAAACATCACCTAAAAATCCTGAAAAACACGTTATCTTAGTGAAATTTGCAATTTTTTCTGAGATATGTAATAGAAGATACATGTTTTGATTTTGAGGTCCTCTTGCAAAAGAAACCTTGTTAATTGTATTTTTAAAAAATTATTTAGAATGAATAATTTAGAATGTCTACATTTTATAGGATTAAAACAGAAACCTAGTATTATTCTTAATGTAATTAAATTTTTGTATTCATTTTTTTAGAAAGGCTGATATGCTGCTGCTCCCATGTTCTTTAGATAGGGTCTTGCTACATGGATATTTGTACTAAATTGAAATAAAAAACCTCTATGTTACTAACAAACTAATAGAAGTAAGCAAACCATATCTATTTATATACTGGAAAAGAAAACAAAGACTTCATTTGTAGACATTTTATATGCCTTATAAAGCTTTGACAAAGCTTAGTACCATAGTTACAATGCATTTGACTTCTTTAAAACAATGTCAGGTACACTTCTGAATGATATATACTGTGTTTAAATTAAAAAAAATAAGTTTCTCTCTCTGATAATTTTATTTTTCTTTAATAAAATTTGCTCCTGTGGAGACAAGATGGGTTGGAGGTTTTTTTTGCAGACTGAATAACCCTTTCACAATCAACTCATCCTGAGCCAAAGGCATAGCAAGCAAACTAGAAACACTTCACTTTGATACTGCTTCCAGAAACATGACCTATAAACCACAAAATTTTCTACAACAGCAGCCTGGCACCAATCTCACAGCCTCTTTCTTTCCTTGGGTACACATTCTTCTTGCCTCATATCAAAGAGGGATAGAAATCAAGGACTTATCGTTTCAGTATTTAACATATCTGCATCTGAAAGTATGAGGTTTATTCTATAGAAAGATACACTTTATTGAAAAGATGATACTCTAATTTTTGAAAACAGGCTAGGACTATACTTGCAAAGGGTAATCATGATGAAATTATGATTGAAGAGCATGATTTCATTAATCTGGGAACTGTAAACATATGAAAAATAATGCAATTAGTTGCCAGAAGTTCTGGTGTGGAATTTGTTGTTGTTTCTATGGGGGTTTTTTGGTTGTTTTGAGCAGTAATAGGGTATTTTGTCTGTTGTATTTTAGAATTGCTTGCTTTTTCTCCCGTCTTTTTTTTTTTTAATGTATAAATATGTCAGGCAAAAAGAGGTCAATATCAAAAGCTTACATCTTGCCAGTGTAACTACTGTGTTGTGGAAAAAATATTTGTCTCACTCTTCTTTTGATGTATTTTGCAAACATACTAGTTCAACACAAAAGGTGGAGAGTATTGTTTCTTTTACACTGATTTCTAGTCTTCCTTTCTTTCTGCCTTCAAATATGATATAAATAGGCACCCAGAGAAACCTTGTTCTTGGGACAGTTATTTCCTTTTAGACAGGAGATCTAATATCCATTTTAAGTGCAATACCCATTTTGAGTGTAGAGAATCTTACTAATTGAGATGCCCAGCTCATGTATTCTGAGAGAATTGGCTACCGCTGTCAAAACATATGATGCATATCAAATAAATGCCTGTATTAAAGATTAGCTCAGTTGGTTAAAACTTGGTGCTAATAGCACCAAGGTCATCGGTTCTGCCCCCTGTAGGGGCCATTCACTTAGGAGTTGGAGTAGATGATCCTTGTGGGTCCCATCCAACTCAGAATATTCTGTGATTCTGTGAAAATTACCAAACATTTTAATTTCATACTGCAAAGATGTAACTCATACTGATTCATGTAAATAAAATCTCTTCCACACAGTTATACAGTTCCATATAACTGTAACCTAGGAGTTCTGGGGTTTTTGTATAAGTTCTTACACAACGACATTCATGCCTCTTTCTCTCAGTTACAATGCAGGAACAACACCTTGTGTTGTTCATTCCAGTTGCAATCAGAAGTTGGATATTCTGCAACGCGCATCCAGTTTTCCATCAAGTAGCATTCTTCTATCATAAATGAATATTTTAAGAATACATTCATAAGTATTTACAAGGAATTATGTCACATGTAAGAAATGGAAGAGTTTTGAAAAAAGTGTAAAAATATTGTGCTCATTGAGAACACGGAATATAGCAATGGTTATGGTTTGGCTACACACAGCTAAAGTAAGCTTGTCATGATTTTATTCAGAATAATGCAAAAATGTATTTGATCTGAATGTATTTTCATATCCTTTACAGAAAAAAAGTGCTTCAATATACATGTAATCTGATTCAGGAATACAGCTTTTTTCTTCAATTTTTTTTCTTTCATATATCTGTGTTCATTTTCTTTGTCCTACATAAGTAGTTTCGCTATTAACCACTAAAATGAAAGTGCTACTACCTAAAAATCTGCCATTTTTCAGTTTTTAAGTTCATTTAATTTTATCTTGTAAATTAGAAGGTAAAATTTGTGCATATCATATGAATATATCTTAATCAAAGTTGACAATCCACATTTTAACCCAATTCTGCTGTTAACTGATCCAGTAAACATTGTATTATATGGCAACATTGATACCTGGCATTGATAAAAAAAAAAAAAAGACAGTATAACAGTTTTCTAAGCATGATTCTCCCCAGTGGAGCTGTAGTTGTAACTATTAAAAGTGTCTTGTTACTTTGCCAAATACTGGCCTTTACCTCCAAAATTTTTGTTGCACTGTATCCACCCCATAAAGCTTTGCCTTCCAGTAGGTTAGACTTCAGAGCTGTCCAAGTTTGGGCATTTGTGGCAGGTTTTTTTTCAATCATATACAGCTGAGGTTTTGATCAATTACTACATTGACTGTCACATTTGATTTGACTTTTTTTTTATATAGTTCTTTTCCTTTGTATAGTATTGCATAGTCAAATCCACTTGATTCATTCTTCCTGGTTTCTTCCTGCCTGTAAACACAACTACATGGCAAATAAGTTTATGATAACAGGTACCTTAAGACTGGAAAAGCCTGTGTCCCAGCTACCTTCCCTACTGCAGGCATTCACAATTGATCCCTCAGGCACGTTTGCTCAAACTCATTCCATTTTTCCCTTCACTTGGCATTGAAAGCAAATGAACTGGAGATTAGACTAAAGTCTTCAGGCTATTAAGTCAAAGCTAGAAACTTTACATTTTGGACTTATTGGTAGTTCTTCATTTTTTAAAGTATTATGCATCAAGACATTTCCATATCATGGAAGAAAAACAAATAAATTATTGGTTAAGACAGTAGATTCCCTCAGGGTCTCTGTCAGACCTGGATGCATTGACCTGAATTTCTGTCCTAGAATTTGGATCTGGCATCAAAGAAAAAGCTTATTTTTTATATATATTTTAGATTACTTTATTATCTGTAAATTTAATTTTACAGTGTTGGCCACCAAGAAGTTTTGTGGGTTTTTTCTGAAGTTTTAATTCACCATTTCTTTCTGTCAAATAATTTTTTTTTTTTTTATGATACTTGAAGCATGCTGTAAATAAAATTTGTTTTACTGAACAAAACTAGGCTAATTGAGCTATTGAGTATATATACTCAAAATTATTAGAAGACACACTCCAGAATATTTTCTTTATTGTTTCTGGTATAACGCTCTTTTTTCTCCTTTAATATACTGGGTACAAGCAACTATAGCAGAATACTGCAATGCTGCTTCTTTTTATTTTTACTAATCCAGTAATAGCTGTATGATAATGCATCATAGCTAGAAAAGGCTATGAAGCAAGAAAACAAGAAAAACAAGAACACAAGAAACAGGAAAAACCCTGATTCTACTTTATCTATTAGCACTTGATAGCTAGTTATCAATGTTTACTTCCAGATATGAAATCTGCTTTGATTAGAGATGTAAGCAGACATTAAAGTGTTTGAGCATTAAAGTATTAAGATGTATAAATAAATCACAGTTCAGGAAAGCACTTAAATATGTACATGATGCCTAAAAATTTAAACAAGGCTGAAATTTAAAAAAAAATGTTGAATTAGGGTCATGATCACGTAACTGGTCAGCTAACATGTAATGTAAAGCATAATAGTTTTGTTTGTAGCATAATACAGGCTCAAAGGTGCAAAACCAAAAGTATAAGTGATTTAATCATAGATACATTGTAAGCAACATTAAGTAGTTTTGTGGTATTCTATTATGCACACAAACAATGATACAAGCAGAAGAATAATCATACATGCACACACAGATCCACATATAAATTTCTTTTTCTTATTCAGGTATATTCATCAGCATTTGAATTAGCAATGTTACACAGCATAATAATTTAATATATTATCCTTACTATTTTCTTGCCAAGTATAACTGTTTGTGTCTGAAGTTACCATGGCTCATCCTGTAGAACATACTTATGCCTATTTTTAGAAAATAGTTCAACATTTCAAGGACTGAAATTATCATAATATGAAAGATATTTTCCAACACTCATTGATTCCAATTTTCTTTAAAGCCTTTTAGACCTTAGATTTAGACTAAAAAGCCTTTGTTTTAGACAGGGAATAGGTCATGGTTTAAAGGTCACCTTTTTGCTGAAAGCTGAAGTCCCACTGGCAAAATTGTAAACTACAGGATTTCAATTTAAATTGCATTTAATTTTTTTTTTTTACAGGAGTAAAGATTGAAAAACAAAATATCTCAATGTAAAATGGATTATCTGTAATTATATGTTAGTGAAATGAAATTTGCATAAAACTAAACTTTGGGAAATTTGTATATGATACTAATGTTCAAACAACTAATTAACTTTTCCTATGACTTCTTAGTTGAGCTTACAAGATGAACCAGTGCCATCTACAAATTTATAATGTCAGGAAAATTGTTAATAAGGAGCAATCTTGTGAAGTGAGTCCATCCTGCATACTTAACAAGGAGAAATATAGACAACATCATCAAACAAGATGAGTAAACAAATACGCTTATATAAGGGTTAATTATAATTATACCATACATTTTGTTGGAACACCTGTTCAGTTGTAATGATAAAACTAAGTTTAGGAAAAGGACAAAGATCTGGGGTTTTTTTATAAATAAGTGATGATTTTTACTGGAGAAGCTCTACAGTTATGAGAAAGACCTTTAAACTTGCCTTCTTTTATTTTTTCTGTCTTTTTGTGGATCTCAGTCCAGTAAGAACAATCAGTTATAATGAGCAAAAATCCAGCAGTTTGATGGCTCTAGGCAGACAAATAATGAGCAAAAAGCTGCTAAAGTAAGAAAATCCAAGGAAGGGTGAACTGTTTACTCTATGTTCCACAGAATTCCAATAGAACTGTTCATAATGGTGGTTTTGTAGTTTTACTTGTTATTTTATTCCTTGTGTTATGCACAGTCATACTACATGTGAACAGTAAGAGCAAAGAATTTTTAGAACTTTTAGTTCTAGACATACAGTGAGACCAATATAAAATATTATGGATGAGATGCCTGCAAAGGGTTTTTGTCTTTTTTTTCTAAGGCATATTAGTGTAAGAATGGGACCATGCTTAAAAAACAGGGGAAGTGAGAGATTATTTTGGATGAAAAAGACACATATTTACTAGTTAGTAGCTAAGATTACTAACATTGGCCATTAATCACAAAAAGGGAAAAGAAACTGGTTGAAAATCTGTAAACTTAAGGCAGCCTTGACTCCCATGGCTCCCAAACAGGACTGACCTTCAAGGACAATCTTTGTAAATTAAAAGGTACATTCTGAAGTGCAGAAAGTTGTGCATCTGTGGCAAAAAGACAGTATGGATGGAAAAGGAATTCCAAGATAAGTTTGATCAAAAAATGAGCTCTCCCTGAAGGTGAAAGCAGGAAGAAACAGCCAAAGAGGAACAGAGATACACTGAACACAAGTCAAAGCTTAGAAATGTGAAAGACAACAAGAAAGGTTATTCAGTACCTGGACAGTAAAAGATTTCTGCTATAAAGCCTTTCTTCTGGGCTCCTAAGCCTCTGAACCTACCAAGATGCTATTTGGGAAAGTGAAATAAGCGAAGTTAGGGACCATTTAAGCAAACTGGCAATATAGAAGTCCGGATTAAATTCTTGGAGTAATTTACCTTTTTCTTCATACCCAGCTGCTCTATTGTTTCCTGATTCAAAATATGTTCTAAGGCTGTGTTAGATTTAAGGTCAAATTCATGGGACTGTAATTTTTCAGGGGGTATATATATGTGTAAAATATTCGGGATTTTCCAGTAAAGAAGCAGAAATAGATAATTTCATAAAAAGTCCCTGCTATTGTTCTGTAAATCTGTGGACCATTATTTTGCAATGAGAAGCAACATGAATGTTATTTCAACTGTCTTTCACAATTGCAATTATTCCAGTCTTTTCAAACAGGGTTTTGTTATACTCATGTAATTTAACATGTGGGTAAATATTACCTTATATATCTGAGATGAAATACTGATTTTTTAGTTCTAGTGTGTTTGACTTAACCTCCATCCTATACCATCTACTGTGACTGGTCCCACCAGTTGCACCTTCTTTTATTTATGAAGCTAAAAAACTACTCATGATATTCCTCATTTGTTCAAGAAATTAATTTGCCATTTTTACTTTATTTTTTACCTTCAAAGCTTTGAGAAGTTGGACAATTAAAATATTTTCCAGTGTTCTTTTTCATTTACTTTATGCATCTGTAATATATTTTTTCAGCTCTCCCCTATTACCTCCTTTACTTGCAATTTAGATACAGGTGCTGGATGCTATTTATGTTTTTGATAATAAATAATACCAACTTTTAGCAACATTAAAATTTCTGGCATTCCTGTGTTCAAGATTATGCTGTTCGTGTTTTTGACCTAAGATAATGTCATAGGTTTAGCCCCTGTGCTTTCTGCACAGTATTATCAACCTATAAATTTTGCTACTAATTAGGAAGAGTTTGCACAGACAAAACAGATCAC
>VXAY01000621.1:163243-191803 GCA_013399855.1 Oxyruncus cristatus | reverse complement strand
ACTTTCTCCACCGACTTTGGCAGCTGCATTGTTATCTCTTGCTTTCTGCTGCTCCTCTTGGGGCTGGAACTCCTTCTGTCTCAGCTGAGCAGTTTTCCCTGAAGTTTTCTTCTCCACTCTGCTACCTGCTTCAGCCGGAGGCTTTGGTGCCATGCCTGCCCCTGGCCCAAGGCCAGGGGCGGAGGGCTCTGGCCCCCCACTCGGGGAGGCCTCGCCGCCTCACTTACATCATGGCTCCGAGTTTCTTCTGCCCCACACACAACTACAACAACGACAACAACCCTTCTTTTCCGGTTTGAGTTAAATTATGTAATTCGTAGAGACGTCACAGAAGTCTCTAATTGGCTACCTAGCCGGAATTTTACCTGGAACTAACCATCTTCTACCCTAAAACTGAGGGGGATGGGCTAAACCATGACAGATAACCTCTTTGATCATCTGTTAAATCTTTTCTGAGTGTCAGAATAAGGATGGTAATGCTTGCCACTGTTACAATATCCATTCTGAATAGTCTATTAAAGGTTCTGTATGGTGTCCATCTAGTAAATTAATGTATTTGTATATTATCTGATATTTGAAAAGAAGGCAATTTAGAGATTCTCAGTATCTTGTAGAGTCTTGTAATATTCTTGACTTTGTAAATTTGGAAAATCAAGATATTGTCCTTGGGAATTACAGTCACCAGTGATCTTTGGTTTTAATGAAACTACTCAGAAGAGCTATTGCTTTGAGTTAGCAGCAAAATCTACTTTAAATTAATTTAATATTATTAAAATAGTCATGGCAGGTTGCGAACATAAAACTAAATTGATCAGGGCTTTTGTTTGTAGGTGGCTGTGTGAAACAAGAATAAATGGCACGTCCCACTTCCAGAGTCCTCTTCCATTTTCAGGGATCCACACATATTACCCAAATTCTAACTTTCTCAGTGCCAATCGTAATCACAACCTGCAAATTGCCTCTAGCAGTTTGAGGTTTTTTTCTGAAGTCATCTTGAAAAGGGGGGAAAAGTACTTTCTATTTGCTCTTTAGGTTGAGAATTTTCATTGGAAAAAAATTTTCTCAGTGGTCTTGACATCCCTAATGCAATCACACTGTAATAGAATCACTCCCTGATGCCAAACACACTTCAGTGAATCATCTACCTTGAAGTTAAGTGCTGAGGCACTTAAATTAAAAAATACAGTCGTCCTTGGAACCTTCTTTTACTGCAGAAAAATAAGTCACATCTAGAGGAAGAGTGAGATCTTAGATGGGTTGAATATTATTATGGTTTGATTGTATAAAGCTGCTTCCCGTTACTAGTCACCTTAATCCCTCCCTCGAGCCCAAATATTCAATTTATGCACTCATTAAGAGCTTAAAATTAAGCAGACTAATTCAGGCCTCACAGATTCAGATGAAAAATAATCTGATGGATAATTTTCAATAATCCTAACCACTTTTTATATTTTAGAGTGTGAAGGGAGAGGAAAACAAAAAGGGAGTGACGGTAGGAGGGAAGGCCTTGCCTACACTGCTTGTTCATTCTTTTAGGTCATTTATTTTTGTGGTATTTTAAGTGCCAGACAAAGTTCAAAAATAGGGTAAGATCCACATAAGACTCAGCCAAGATGGTTGTGAATAGATATGTTCCTGGCAAGTGACAGAGTTTAAATATACCTCCCTGAAAATTAGCAAACTTGATAGTGTGTAATTTTTCGTGAAAAGTTTAATATAGGTTGTTTTCCTCATTTCAGCAGACAAAAAAATAAACAAGTTGTTTCTCTTGCTCTCTTTATCTACTACACTGATACTGTTTTTTAGTTGCTCTCTATTACTGATGAGAATTTCTTTATGTCCTGGGGTCTCTGTGAATTTAGCTGTGAAAACAACAAACCCCTAATAAATTATGTGTCTGCTAAATAACAATGAGGCTTTGCATAGGTTCATTTTATTATTTCATTTACTGCATGACTGGGAGAGGAGACTTTTTTAAACCATCAAAATTTTGAATGTCTTGATAACAACTGCTGTAGGTCACATCATGGTAGATGGTGTAGCAATTATATTATTAAGAGAAGCTCAACACAAGATATACCCCCAAAAAATAAAAATCAAATTAATCAATGTGAAAAGCAGAGTTACTCAAGAAATATCTTGGGTAAATACACTCTTAATATAAATGAGTTGGGGCAGGCACAAAGAGGGGATTATCTAGTTCTGGTGAATGGCCCCTATTTTCTACTGATCACCATCAGATTTCAGGGGTAATCGATACATTGCGACGTGAAGCGGAGCTGACACTTGTATGTTATTGTGCTATTATAAAGTGGCATTGTTTTACAGATGATCCATTTTCATATTCTGCTGACAACACACTGGAACATATTTATGTCTGTGCATTCCACCATTTCTGATCCTGATATAAGTTCTGGTTACATTACATGTACATCTGTAATAGTACTCATTTAAGCTGTGGATTCAATGGAAAAAGGATTTTCTCCAGGTGGGTTCAATCAGTTCGGGAAAAGAGTTAAATTATCTTATGATTTTTCATACTCTGATTTTTTTAATAACTTTCAGTATATTCACCTGTTTTACTTTCCTGTATTGCACACTTCAGACTGCTGTTCCCTTGTCGGCACCACAGACATGGCTATCTCTGCCCAGCCCTCTCAGGACTCCCTTGTCAAAGCAGTTGTTTTCATGATCTGTTTCTTTACTGGGAAAGCTGTCCAGGATGTGTTCCTTCTGGGCATTGAGTGGTTGCCTCTGAAAACCATCCTAGAATTGCAGTACAAGTGTGATACAAAGAACAGAAGAAAGGAAGTGGAGAAAGCTTTCTCAATATCAGTGCCAGTGATTAGTGGATGTTTCCCTTTGAACTTCCTTTACTGGTGCAACAGGCAGAAGAGCTCATGAAAACTCCTTCATATATAGGTCTTCTATACAAAGTGTTCAAGGCCAGGCTGGATGGGGCCCAGAGCAATGTGTTCTAGTGGGTGACATCCCTGGCCATGGCAAGGGAGTTAGAACTAGAAGATCTTTAATGTCCCTTCCAACACAAACTATCAGATGATTCCATGATTCTCATGCCTCCTTACACCTCTTACACCTTCAGCGCAGCCTGCAACAATCATGGAAGTTCATTACTGTGTCAACAGATCAAGTTACTACTGATTTTCTGGGGGGAAGTAAGAATCTGTATTTGGAATATTAGTTACTCTGTGATATCCGTGAGGTGGAAGTAACGGCTGTACACAGTGCTGGAGTGTGATATTGTCTACAGTTCTGTCAATAAGCATATGGAAAGGAATACAGGAACAGGCCTTTTTGTCTCATTTTGCCATTTTTGGATGTTTCTGTAGATGCCAACTGTCATGAAATTAAATTTAGTGTGTCTTAAAATAAATATACAAAGTAAATTACAGGTGTTATTAACTTTCCTACTCAAGAGCATAACTTGGAGTCAGGACTGTCTTCTTTAGACAGACTGTTCTATAAATCTCTGCTTTGGATAAAAGCATTTCCTTGTGAAGCATCTTGTCCAGATAATTGTTCTGCCACAGAATGCAAAACAGTGGCATAAATAAAGATACATTTTTAATGTTCAAGATATATTTTTAATGTTCATACAGTCTAAGACTATTCTTGTGCTAAGAATTTTCTACTCAACCCTGTAATTACTTCTGGAGATAAGAATTTAAAGTGTTTCTGTAGGACTTGACTGTTTCTGTTTCTTGACAAAATAGACACATTTGTTCAACAATATGTGTAGAACATCTAAATATTATGAAAATTTTTCTGCTCTGCAGGTAAAATGCAATGAAAGAAATGTGGCTTTATATTTCCAGTCACTTAATGAAAAGCAGATAGTACAACATGCAGCTGTAGTAATAACATGTAAAATGTAGATCTGAAAAACTCTGAACCACAGTTTTTACTGTAATTATACAGTGATGTTCTACTCAGAAGTCATTGTTTCATGTTGTTTTCATGGATATAAATATAGATATGGAGTACTTTGTTTGTTTGTTTGTTTTTAATATTATTGCTATTAGGAGTTGGATAGTTTTGTCTCATAAATGCATCCTTAATACACTACCACTATTGATTGCCACCATACTGCAATTACTCTAGCTGTTGTACCATAGTGTCAAGTATAATATTTGGATAAGAGAAGATACACTTCAGAAATTCCTTTTTTGGTAGTTAACATCTAATTAAGAGCTCTTACTATTAAACAAAAAAATTATGGATAGAACTTTTGTTTATCACTCTGTTAATAAGAGTGTAACTTTTCATGTTAAGGTAGTATTCTTAGCATCCATATGGCAGTTTTGCATCTGTTGTATAGTCCTGTAGAAGTAATATGGGAAAATAATTGATGGTGTGTTATTGAAATAGTAACCATGAAAGAATGGTTGCATGCAGCTTTTTGCTTATTTTCCAGTAAATTCTGTTCTCAAAATTTGAGATTTTATTTTAAGAATTTATATGTAAACCTATGAATCTCTCATTCCAAAAGGCATGAATATAACAAGAAGGTTACTATTGAAAGAAAGTTGAACTGCACACATATGAATAAAATGGTTCAATGATGACAGCTTTCTCCCACATCAGAAGAAACTAAATGCCATTCATAAAATAACCATTCAGTTGGAAAATATACACAGATGAGCATTTTCTGCAGTGCTGTCATTATGTGTATCATGGCCATAATTCTTAATATTCAGTACTTTAATGACTTTATTGTACAGAGTTTTCCATATTCATACATAATAGTTAAGTACCCTATGGTGAAAATATAAGCTGAACAGCCATATGCCTGCAGTCTTCTTGCAAACTGGGCAGGTTTTTGATTGGCTCTATAGCAGGTTTGGGGAAATGACCATTTCAGACAGGACCCAGTCAAGTAGAAAATGGGCAGATGCTGTAAGTTGCATAATCAGTACAAAGAATACTCATCTGCCATTTATAGTACATGAGATTAACTGATGGGATACCGACTGATTCAGGCTAATTAAATGACAACCTCTAACCATCTGGTTAGAAAGCTGTATTTTGCAAAGACCTAATGCTGACCCACATAAGTTAGCCTAAAAAACATTTGGTAAGTTTAATAATGGATTATACATCAAAGCAAGAACTCATTACTGTTACAAGTCATGAAATATTTATTTTTAATCTGACAGTTCTACTACAGCTAAACAATACGAGATTACCCTGTGAAGCAGTATATATAATAAATGACTGACTACTTTTCTGCTGTGCTAGTAAATGCAAAGCTTTCTGAGCCCTATGATTTTACTTGCTGACAGTGTAAACTGTGGGAAATAGACCCTCCCTTTTCTTCAATGGCTTCTCCAGCATAACATCTTCCTTTGCTCTTTGGACTTAAATTATAATTTTGCAACAATGTTCACCATAACTGACAAATTCATCTGACTAGTTAATTTCTTTGTATATAGCTTGATTTTACAAATAGTCAGCATCCTGGAACCCAAATTATACCCATGAGGCTTCTGCCTGAAAAGTCTTTTGGAATTTCATTGAGGAAAGAAATTGGTGTAAAAAAATTACATCATTCAGAGCATTATATGGCTGACAAGGTCCAATTTACTAGTGATGGTTTGGTACTTTGAAAGAACCCAGCCTGACTTTTAAAGCTCAGAGCTGACAATTAGAAAATTTGCATTAGCAAACTTTATTTAAAGGCAGTGAAGTGATAACCATTCAACTTCCTCAAGGAAATTTTTATAGATCGATTGTTATTAACAGACTCACATATTAACATGTTTCTGAAATATGGCAATGATGAGTGGTTTTCAGGCAGGTTATATTACTTTCAGAAGACATATTTTATATTGTATAAATTCATAATAATCTATTCACATTTTTTCCTAATTTTTCTCTTTTTTTAATCATGTTTAAGTACAATTTAGGCATAACAGTGTATACAAATTGATGAACACATTCTACTCAAAACATCTGACATCTGGGAGTGAAGGAAACTGCTGAAAAATCAGAAGGGTGTGTTTCCACATAAACTTTACACATCTGTTAGAGGTACTATCAAATTCTTTGAGGCATAAAAGTAAAAAATACTACTTGTAACAAATACTGCATGCAATATGCAACATATATATTGATCTATATATTTTCCCTTTGCTAAACTCCATGGAAAAATATATAATTCCTTGTGAAATTGTTTAAGTAGTAGGATCTACTTACTCATAGATTTCAGAAAACCTCAGATTTCTGTTCTGTTGGAAAATTCCATTACTTGTCCTATTCAGGAAATTCTATTTGGTCATTCCAACAATCAACAAACCATTTTAAAAACTATGTGCACACAGCATAGAGCAGCTTTCCTTCATCTGAAATGGATTGTCTAGAAAAGTGTAAGTGCAGCACACACCGAGAATCTGCATTTTCCCTTTATGTAAAAGAATATTCTAAGGTACATGCAACCCACTATCCGGTCTCAGATCTAAACAGCTCTTGTGTAATGAAAGAAAGCTGACTCACCGGGGAGCTCTGTCCTTTCAACCATTCAAAAGGGGCAAATCCTCTGTCAACTTCACAGCATGTAGTCCAAATAATAGTCAAGAAACTGCTATTCAGTACTTAGTTGTACTACCAGTTTCCTTTCTTGGTTCTTGTTTCTTTGCAAATATTGTCCATGTGTAAAGTCACGGTTAAAGCCAAAATGAAAAATGCAAATTACATTAGGAATGCAAAGTTTCTAATCTTAGCTTTTTTTTTTTAAGCAGCAAAAGATAGAATACCTAGGGCTCTCTTATCAAGGTATATCTCTTAATAAAACTTCCCTTCCCCCAGGATATTTCTTTCCAAGTATTTCTTCTATGGTTTTGGTACTACACTTTCACACTCTATTTCATTTATTTCACTGTTAGAATTTGTATCTAACCTTCTTTTTCTCTCTTTCTCTCTTTCTCAGGGAAAACTTTCTTTGCATGGTTGACCTGAGAGCTACCTCTTGGTCAAATTACATCTGGTAAGATACAAATGTGGATGCAAACAGTGTGTGTGAACAGGACAGTAAAATCTGTTTTAGAAGGTGCTTGCACAAAACTGATCACACCAAGGTGACAGTCAGTCATCAGCTGGGCTAAAAATCAAACTTTCACCTCTTACATATTAAAGGGAAAACCCAAAATATCAGCATTCAGCTGCACAGACAGTTTCACTAAAAGGAAAAAGATGTTTTCTTTTAATCAGAAAAATCAAGAAGTGAATGAACTCCTACCTATATCTGTAATCTAATGCTGAAGTCAGACTCACATGTAAATGGAAGACATTGACCACATTAGGGTGTAGTCTTCTGTATTTCTCTCTGCCTTTTGACAGAGACTATTTACTTGTATCTTATTTTTACAAACCACAGTGGAACACCACTGCCAGAATGTAGCACTCATTGAAACCAAGTCAAAACCCAAATATCTCTGTTTTCAAATTCTTATTAAAATAATTCCTGGTGTAAGATTGTCAGAATAAACTGCAATTCTCAGAGACCCCATTCCTCATTTCACCTACCATGGGATCTGCAGCCCACTCTTTTGTGATAAAATGCATAAATACAATTGACAGAATATCACAGTGACAGAATATCTAGATTGACATTCTGGAAATTGGACTGAACTTTTTTTTTTTTTTAGACTTGAAATCTGAAAGTTTCTTCTGAAAACGTGTCAAATATAATTCCAAGAATGGTCTACTTCAGTTTGTACCTACATTTCTTCTTCTTCTCATCCTCTAGATATGCATCCTTAAAATGCATATAGCATCCCCAGCTATGCTGTCCTCCAGGGACTTAATGTCTTTTGTATCTGAACTTTTCTTCATTAGGCATTGTCCCCCAACAAACCTATTTTAAAGTCCACCTCAGCAGGTTAAAAAGCATGCTGGCAAACTGCTCCTGTTTTATTTTGTCATGTGTATTCTATCTCCCAGGAATTGCTCATTCTTCCAAGAGGTTCTTGGACTGAACTTCCCCATAAACCCCATTGGAGTTGTCAAAACTTTGCGTATAACAGCTGCTGTACACTCAGATGTTGACCTACAGAATATCTCTGCCCCTACTTGAGTCTTTCTCTTTTACTAGCAAAAAAAAAAAAAACAAACAAAAAAAAAACTGCCTTGGTTCCTGACCTCTTCACCCTTGCCTCAGAGCCCTGGTATATATAAGGTTGATCTCTCTTGGTTGTATCGACTCCTACATTGATGGTTAACAAGGGCAGGCTAATAGTCCAAGCCTTGGTTTCTTGCATCTACTCTTTTCTTGAAAAGTAAGAGGTGTAACACTGGAGGAATCTACAGGGAAAATAACAGGAAATAATTTTTATTTTTTTACAGTGACATAAAGGATACTGGCAATTCCATAGAGAAGCATCCTAAGGATGAACCATTGTAAGGCTATTTTTTTGCCTAGTTTTATCAGAAGCTTCTGCTTATTTCTAGTCTATTATTTCCAGATGACCAAACAAATGATCAGAAACAGTAAAAATTAAAAAGGTAAATCAAATCTGTTCTGATTACTATTTAATTGTAAAATAAAAAAAAAATGTAGTGCACATATAATTATGTTTGCAATTTTAAACTCAACATAGAAAGTATCCTTAATTTTGTGTAGAGGGCAAAACACATTAATAGGATTGCTCATACTAGTGAGCAAATATATTACCAGGATCTATAAACTACACATGTAGTAGCTCTCTTCATCTTCTTTTCCAAAAATCCCTTTACACAAGTTACCTGTTCATATAGATACAAATACTCTTGGAATGACTGTTAAGCAGACATAAATTGACTTGAAATTATTTAATAATTTTAGAAATTGAAATTGGGTTGGCTGATTTGCTAAGACATGCAAGACAAAGCGTTTGACCTTGAGTGTGAAAACGGTAGAGAAAATATACATAGATGTACACATTTTCACACACACACATAAAGAAAGTACATAATAATGGCAACACAATATGAAGTGAGTGAGAATTTTGAAGAAAAAGATGCAAATATGCAACTACCTATGCATTAAGGACAGTTTTCTCTGGTGGTTTATGTTTATAACCCAATTAATCTTTGAAATAAAGACATTTTTTATGATTATAGGAATCAATGGCTTAACAAGTCAGACTAGAATTGTAAGCATAATAAATAACTTGAGAATTTTACCCATGAGCTTCAACTATGAGTTAGCGCAAAAGCATTTTGTATTTATTAACAGGTCCCCATCTACATCTTTAAATTAGTTGTTGCTCTTATTAACAAAATAATTTTGGTCCTTGTTCAGTAGTCACAGAGTGTTACCTAATAGAGCAATTTAGGCTGCCACAGCTATTTTTTCCTAGTTCAAAGTGGTTCTTATGCTTCTTTTGGGACCTATTTAATATCAAAAATAGTCTGCAGTCTGGAAATTGGTCATATATTACAGTACATCCAAATGCACTTAATATCTATGGGCACCTCTGTTTTTAATTTCTTCATTACTTGAGAGTCTTTCTTTAATGACAGAAAAATTCTGTATCGACACTCTCCCTCTTGGTCTACATCACAGACTCCTGACACCCTTCCCACTGCCCCTTGATGACACTGTCAGTGTGAGTAAGATGTTGCCCACATTATCCTTACAAAGTAGGATTCTCTCAAATCGCACTGACATCGATGGAGCCAAAGGGTGGTGTGAGTCTTACCTGCACTCAAAACACATTTGCACAATTGACTGTTGCTGTCAGACGACCCAGACATCAAGTTTCCTGGTAGCTTGATGCAGTCAGGGCACTGGGTGAGTTGCCATACAGGTGCATTCTGCTTATCTTTCTTACTGCCTTAGTGAAGTTTGGTTTATAAAAGGTTGTCAGACTCCACTACTGTTCGTATCACATATGTTTACTCTCTTTATGGGAAGAAAGGAGAGGAGATTTGATGTCCTTCCCTCTCTCTCCCTTATGACAGCCAATTGTGTATGTTTGGTAAAATCATCAGCACAATTATGATTCATAAGAAAAGATGATACTTAAAATACAAAATCAATTAATAACTGTAAATTACTGAGGTTTTCTACAGGAAAAATATCAGTGTTTCTTTGAACACCCTTTGTCTTTTATTCATTTTACTTACTAGACTGTAATGTATTTTTCATTTTAGGTGATGAATAATTAAAGATTTTTCATGTGTAATGGTAGTACTATATGATATTTAATTACATCTGCTATGAACATGTTTCATCATTTAATCAATAAATCAAACTCGATCACAAAATGATGCTACACATTGAGTGGTTCCATATGTATTGGTATATTTTGTGTTGGATCTCAAACAACTTTTGATGTTTTTGTTGGCACAAGTTAGTTAGAAAGGCTTTTAAAAATAAAACAAAAGAATTATAAATGTGTTGTCTTTCTCATCCAGTTCGCTTAGCATGATAATGTTCTATAAAACAGAGGGAGAAAATGCATATAACCATAATGAAATATTTAAAAAAAAAAATCCTCCAAAGACAGACCAACTAGTGTAAGCTTTTTTTTTGAAAAAAAGTACTGCTATTTTATGACAGAAATAGATATCCAGTTCTTCTAATTCACATACCTGTGTGTGCAACAGAACACTCTCTCTTGTGGCAAACTTGCAGGTGAATTTCCAGAATGGGGAAGGGTACAGAAATTGCTTTTAACTCACTGAAGATTATTAATTATAATCTTAGATTAATAATCTTATGGCTGCCTTCCTGGCAGTCATATTATTGTCCTTGATATGCAAAGAGAAGTATTCAATGAATGTTTGTGCCCTTGGATTTTAGTGCAGAGATGAAGGGAGACTTTTAGAAGTGTTTTACATATTGAGGAATGCATTTTGGAGCCTTGACAGTAAAATAGCTCTATAAGTAAGTACATATCATAGAAACTTAGAAACATAGAAAGATTTGGGTTGCAATGGACCTTAAAGATCATCTAGTTCAACCCCCCACACACTGTGGACAGGGACACCTTTCGCTAGACCAGGTTTCTCAGAGCCCCATTCAGTCTGGCTGTGAACACTTCCCGGGTGTCTACAACTTCTCTGGGCAACCTGTTCTAGTGCCTCACCACCTTCATAGTAAAGAATTTCTTCCCAATACCTAATCTAAATCAATCCAGTTTCAGTTTAAAGCCATTACCCCTTGTCCAATCGGTACATACCCTTGTGAAAAGTCCCTCTCCAGCTTTTTATGGGCCCCATTTTAGCTACTGGAAGGCTTCCCTCTGCTGTGGAGAACAGTTCTCAGCTCCCCACAGAGCCTTCACTACTCCACACTGAACAGTACCAACTCTCCGAGCCTGTCCTCATAGGAGAGGTGTCCCAATCCCCTGATCATCCTCCTCTGTGTGTGTGTATATATATATCCAAAATTTTCTGTATTTTTTATGTCCTGTATAGAATTAAAACCTATTGTAAATACAAACACTGGGTAATAAGCAACAATCTGTCATTCTGTCTTTATAGGTTAGTCAAACTGTTATCATATAGGTAGGACTTCAGTTCTAAAATGTACATGAGTATACTCACCTAAAGAAAACTATTTCTTCTTTCTATCTCATTTATTATCATCTCTTTTGCAAAAACAATAATACTGGTTTAACTGTGTAAATTACGTTGAAATATTTCAATATACATTCAGTGACTTAGGTATTAGGTTTTGTTCCCATTATCTTTTCATGACTGTTATTTTAAGCACAAGTAGTTAGAGTGTTGGTTCAAAGCACAAGGTGTTCAGCCACTCGTATTTCTAATGTTTTGCATATGGTACAGACAAGGGAGCAAGAAGATTCCTTGAATAATTCTAATAACCTTGAAAGGGCAAGCAAAGTCTCTCCAAAAGTAGATGTGCATTATAAAAAATATATACATTTCCAGTTGGAAGATCTACCAGTACACTTTGGCAAAATGCCCAGGCTTCTCTGTGTAATTCACTGAGGAATACTTCTGTCTCACTCTGTAAATAAGCAGGTAAGATTAGATTTCTCTGCTAAAAGGAGACAAAGAAGGTATCCTATACATAAACACATCTTTTTAACTGTTCTTTGATAAGCATGCATCAAACTGGATCAAAACCCAGCTACTTTTCATTTGCATGAACAATGAGATGTGAAATCCCACACAAATGGGTATGTTGCGAAGCCTCTTCTGTTCTTATTAGTACTATTGTCCTCTAACTAACCCTTAGAGCCAAAATTTTAAAGGGTAGGATTTTCTCCCAAGACATTTTGAAATACATTAAGTGAAGCACTCAGCTCCTCAGTGACTGTCTCTTTAGTCTGTGAAAATAAAAGAATTCCAAGCCTATCTTTTTGTTGCACTCTGGGCAAGTAATCAAACATGGTCTGCTGGGATATCAGCCTTTCAGTTTGATGGTTTAAGAATATGTATCATTTTCAAACAAGAAAATGATAGCCTTCAGAAAGTATTTGCATATTTTTAGGGAATGTTTTCAAACCTGCCCAAACATTTCTATTTTCCAAAGAATGGCTTTGGTTTTCTTGCCAGTATTGTCTGTGATTTGCAAGTCAGAAGAAGAGATGTGAGGGACATTGTTTTGTTAACCTGTGCCCTTACCAATTAATGTAGGAATTATTTAGTAGTGCAGGGCTTCACTCCTTTCCTTAATTCTTCCTTTTTCAAAAAGATTACCCTCAGCCTGTGCTTAGGACACGTTAACCTTCTGCTATGTGAGGAAAGGGAATCTGCATGCATGAGTTGTTACACCGCTCGCTGCTGTTCCTGTGAGACACTATTGTCTCAGCCCTTTTCTGAGTGCTATTAGAAAATAGTTTCATTTTGGAATTAGTACCTGATGCTTGCTAAATTGTTGAGTTGCATTTAGCATATACTAAGTCCAGAATTTTCTGTGAGAAAGCAGAGAAGCCCCTTATTCCACTCGAAAAATCAGTCTCAGGGGATAGTTCCTCTCTAGTCTTGAGAGAAACAATCCATAAAGGACATAAAATATCAAATAAGCAAGAAATAAGCAAAATAAACCCCTGTATTCTGACCTTGACCAGCAGGTAAAGGAATAAGCTATTAGTTCAGGGGTGAGAGACAGGCAAACATTAGCCTTTATACAGGGAGTTTAACTCAATCCCTCAGTCATTCTCCATCACATGCGATTTTATCTCAGCCTTAAGAAGGAGTTCTTTCAGGTATGAAGACCATTTCTTTGTGGTAAGAAAACTTTATCATTATTACCTTGTTAATTTCCTTCCTCATCATGTAAAGTATCAGAAATCCAACCTAGACAGAAGAACAGCACAGAATGTTTTAATGGATCTACAACCATTTTTTTAGCTAATAGAAAATATAACAGATTCCACAGTCTAACTGATTCACTTGAGACAAATTGATAATACAGATACTAAATATAGATTTTCAGGGTCATTCTCTGTCCCCTAGAAAAACAGAAATAGCAAGGGAAATTCACAAATAAATGAAAGATGTTAGACTACAGTAACTCTGAGGGTTTAATATATTCTACAGCATTCTATCAATGTTGAAGCATTTTAGAAAAAAGATAACACCCTAGTGAGTTATAAATATGCAAGTAATCCTGTTTTAAACAGAGCAAACCTAATTTTTGTAAGCACTTTGACTTGAATGAAAAAACATGGCAAGACTCCCTGAAACTGTTTTTCCTTCATGGTATGTTAATTTCTAGAATTTGGGATTTGTGGATAGTTTTATGACAGATCTGGAGACTCTTGACTGTCAGCTTTACTCTTCATATGCCCATTCAGGCATTTTTGGCTTTACAGGAATGACTTTGCTTCTGTACAGGTAGTTGACACTGAAACAGCTTCAGATCAATGTTTCTGAACCATGGGCACTGTTGGGCAAAACTTAAGCATCTCTCAGCTACTTGCTGCTGATGACTTCTGGAACGTGTGCACTATGTTCAGGAATAAAGACTATAAAATCTTGTTCTGGATCTGACATTTGTACATAAGCAGCAATCGTTCTGCCACACCTCATCATAATTTTCCCTTTTTTTTCAATTGTAAGAGTATTATGTGTAAGGTAATTGAGAGGTTTTATTTATTACCTCCCCTTCCTTTAAAAGAAAAATAAAAACCAAGCATACAGGTAACACTCTTCATAATCTCTTCACACGCATTCACGAAACCATAGCAAAACAAACAAACAAAAAGAAATAAAAAATCATGTAAAAAAAATGTATCTTTGACTGATATTTGGCATTATAATATTATGATTGTCCTTCTTTCTTTACTGCATCTTTAGCACATTTTCAAATCTGTAATAACGTTACTCATAAGTTGAAAAACTTTATTCAGAATCCCAAACCTTACATAAGTTTTATAAGTTTTACAGTGAAGAATTCATAATCTCACTTTTTGATTTATAATACTGTCTGTTTTCCTAATGTTAACACAGCAATGTGCCTAAAATAACTATGAAACATGTTTGACTGAGCAAACAGGTCTTACATTTTGCAACCAAAGTTTGTTTTGAGAGATTGGTCTAAATCCTAAGCTATAGTATCATCTTTATCCACATATAAACAATGAGACAGAGGCACTCTTCACTGTGTCTGGACCTCTAATGTTTAAAATTTGAACCAAGGGGAACCTGGACCTCACTTCCAGATCATGCATCAGCTATGTTCTGTCTGTTTTCCTGCAGAAACTGAGCCGTTGGGGATGATGTTGAGATGTCACTGGAAGTTTTTTCTGAACCTGTGAAATACTCCAAGACAATCCTCCTCTTTCAGGCATGTAGTAGGCATCACTGTCCTAGTGATGAGTAGCTAGCTTTTACTTGTACAAGACACATCATTAGAGGTGGCAGAAACTGTCTAATAGTGATTTAAAATAGTCACTAGTTTTAAGGAAGTCTTGAAGTCTTCAGACAAAGTCAGGTTGAACCGGAATTGAATACCGATAATGTAAATTATTTATGTTTATTTTTCCTTCACATATACAACAGTGTATGTTAATTTTGTGTAGCACAGCACATGACTAGAGAGTTTTGAAGTAAACAAATAAAAAATTAATGTGTGTGCAAAGTACACTCAGGACAGTATAAAATTTCAGACTGTGTATATTACTTAGAAGTTTGTCAATTTTGGCAAATACATCTAAAATCCTAGATCTTTGTCTCTTTTTATTTCCATTATTTTGTTATATCAATGTTCATAACATAAAGTCATAGATTTCAAGCCAATTTTTTTTTCTTCCTATCTATCTTGAATTTACTTGGAAAAATATCCTTAAAGACAATATGAAGTTGCAGACCAGAATTGCTGGATCTTACATAAAGCCATTTTAATAATTTTGCTATATAAATTGAGGTATTAAGTAACATATCTGGTGTTAAGGAGACACTGATTCACAGCTGAAGCTCCCTTCTGCAGTAAAGAAAAAGACAGGGATGTATTTAAAAGTGTGAACCAAACCATAGACATGAAGTTCTTTGTAATGCTTCAGGGGACAGCTTAGTCTGTGGGTAAAAAACAATGTAAGTCAGTAGTCTCTTGACATTAGGATAGGATCTTTGCTTGGTTTTTTTGTGAATGTCTGTTTATTACATGTTCATAACAATGATGAAAGTAAAATAGCTGTTGTACTTTTATGTAAATGGAATACAGCACAGGTTGTCCCAACCCTGATCACTGATTTTTTTCTCCTAGAAAGTAACTCTCAAGGCTTTCAATTTATCTTTTCTAAAAAAAAAAAAAAAAAAAAAAACAAACCTTAAAAAAAAAAAAATTATTTATATGGTGGTTCATTATAGTGTATTTTTGCATATGTGTCATGTATATAAACAAGATTCTATTGTTTTATATGAATTGATGAAAAATATTTATATTTCATATAAATAAGATCATATTGGATAATTTAGATCAATCAGAAAAAATAATAGAAGAGAAAAATATTCTTGTTTCCCACATATCAGATATACATACTGAAGCACATCTCCTTTAAAGATTTGCTTTTATTCTCTTTAAAACAAGCTGACTGCAGAAGGAGCTGTAGATTAAAACCTCTTGTTAAGTGCTAAAATTACCTCAGTCAAGGGTCATGTTTGTCAGCTCAGGAGCTAATACTGGCTTATTTTCAGTAAACACAAATAACTCTTGCACTTGCTCTGATTTGACATTAAATGGAAAATTCCAGAATGTTTATCTGTCCATAGCATTTAATAGGCTATGCATTTAGAATTCTGAGTGCATTTTTAATGGATACCAATAATCTTGCTTCAGTTCACAGAGAATCTGCATGTCTTACAATTGCTTCTTTTCTGTCTAGCAGACATATATGAAGGTGGTCATCTTATGTATGCATTTCTTAAAAGTTGCTATTTAAAGTAACAAAAAGGCAATCTCTATTGGCCAGTAGAGAACCTGAAATTAAAAATGAGAAGATGGAGTTCTACAAGGACACCTCTCAAGGAATTTCTTGGCAATTTATTCATTTAAGTTTGAGTTTAACTCAATATCAGTGGTCTCTCATTGCTGAAATGGCACATGCACAGACGGTTTTAATCTGAGAACTTGGATGACTCCTTTCTATTAGATAATAGGGGTGCATGCCAAGATATTGCTAAACAGGAAAAGTGCAAGATAGGATAAATGAATGAAAAAATTGAGAGAAAGTAAGGAAAGAGTTGAATTAGTCTTTAGCTTTGAATATGTTGGGTTTTACCTCCATTTGGCTCTTTGTTTCAGGAAATGTTCAGGTACCTTGTCAGTTTTCAATGCAGTGGTGACCTAGTTGTTATACAAACTTGGTAGAGAATGACTTATCAAGTCACATAACTGATTTAGAAAATGTATTAGGTAAAGTATAAGTTGAAAGTAGATCTTGAAGAGACGAAATACAAGCTTATTACTCAAGTTACTGTATTGAGTTTGTTGTCTGAATAAGGATTTTTGGTGATTAATGAAGTTCTCTGAAATAAAATTATCTGACTTCTTCCCAATTTTGCTCAGGGCATGCTGCTTATCTTTGGAACAATGTAGGATACTGTGGCATTATTGTGTCAATGTCCTGACTGGGTTTATTCACATTGCTCTCACGTTTTGCTTCCCCTTCCTCCCCGCCCTCAGTGGTGTCCTGTGCACATGAGAACTATGGGCCAAGAATGAATTTTTCACAAAACTTGAAAACCCTAAGTGAAATAGATGCTGAAAGAAACTTCTTGAAGTCTAATGCAAAAAAGTCTGAAATGCTTCACACTTCAAGTGTTTTTTTCATCTCCCTGTGAAGTAGGAAGCTGAGCTTTTTTTTTTTTTTTTTTAACATGCTTAATGACTAATATGGATCTGGAATAAAAGGCCATTCTTAGTCCCTTGATAATTGTCTACTCTCTTATACAGATCTGAATCATGGGTCATCTACCGCCACCACCTGCGTCTCCTAGAACGCTTCCATCAACGCTGCCTCCGTACGATCCTCAACATCCACTGGTCAGATTATGTGACCAATACTTCTGTTCTGGAACAAGCAGCAGTCACAAGCATTGAGGCCATGTTACTGAGAACACAGCTGCGTTGGGCAGGGCACGTCTCCAGGATGAAGGACCACCGCCTCCCTAAGATCCTGCTTTATGGTGAACTTGCCACCGGCTGCTGCAAGAGAGGAGCCCCGAAGAAAAGATACAAGGACTCCCTGAAACAACATCTCAGCCTTGGCCATATTGACCACCATAACTGGTCTACTCTGGCCTCCAATCGGGAGGCCTGGAGACACACCATCTACAACGCTGCTGATGCTTTTGAGAAAGCACGCAGGATCACCCTTGAGGAGAAAAGACAACGCAGAAAGAATCGTGCCTTGCAGAATATACCATCTAAGGAGTCTTTCTGCTGTGCCTTTTGCAACCAGACTTGCCTATCTCGTATTGGCCTTTTTAGCCACCAACGCGCTTGCAACAAACGTGGGTAGAGCCCTTCCCAAATCTTCGTTCACAAAGCCTAGCCATGAGTGACTGACTGACTGACTGATAATTGTATTTCATATGTCCCTTGACCTCTTTACTTTGTCCAATCATGTTTTCAAGATGCAAGTCTTACAGCTTCTGTATATTTTCTCTTTGAGATTGTAAATAATATGGAACTTTCAATTTAGCCAGGTTGGTCTCTTAGCAGAATTAGTTACATTTTCAATTCCAGGCCATTCTTTTTTTTTTTTTTTCCCCTGTCTTTTCCTCACTAAAAACATATGATATAAAACTAGAGAAAGTCTAGGCACACTTTTTTTTGGATGCTTGAAATTGTTTGAGAGGAGTTGGTTTCATCTTTTTCTAGGTTAACACAATAGGAGAATTTCCTTCACTCTGTGGAACACTGCTAACTCCATGAAGATAACTTTTCTCAGCACTGAGGTCAGCACCAGCAGCTGCCTCATTTTTTATTTTGTTTTTTAATAATTCAAACATCTTTGCCCTATTTGGCTGTGGGTTTCATGTCTTCCATTTGTTTACACCTCATTCAAACACTAGAGATTCATATTTTTCTCCCTCAGATGGTCTAAAGAGAGGCATTCATTTCCAGTGCAGTCTTTGTTACCACCTTCCTGACTTTTCTAATTCAAACACTCCGCAAGTCATTCTCACACAGTTCCTCAATATTGGTTGGAATAAATACACAAAAGCCTCATCTTTAAGCCTCTCTTGGTTTTCTAGCTTATTTGTTCTTTTGGTTTTAGTTTTGTTGCCCCCACCCCTCCACCATTATCATACCAAACCTTGTTCATTATGAATACAAAAATTTTTTGCGTATTATCAACTCAAGTAAAGTTACCTAATAGGACTACTGTTATATATATAACTCACTAAAAACTACTACAAAACTGGAATTTTCCCTTGTTACCCTATGTGAGTTTGTTATTTTTATATTTCCACTTTTTCTGGAAACTCAACGCTATATTTAATTTCAAGGGTTAAAAAGATTCTAAGTTGTTTATTTAGAAAGCAGAGCAGCCATCACTATCTTTCTTGTATGAAATCAACCAAGGATGTCAGAAAATTCCCTAGGGGAATTCCCTAGTCACACAAATCCTATAAACAAAAACAAGTTGTTTCTTCATTAAAATTACAGGCTGTTCTACAGTGGGTGCTGTTGAAGCTGTAAAAATTTCACAGGAAACAATTGAACATTCCTTGTAGAAGAAAGAGTAAACAAAAGTCATGATACTGTAGATCTGCTACTAGGGTGGTCCCTTAGGGGGATTTCTGTGCTCCACTCCATTGAAATTTAATGTAAAATACCTTTCCAGTCCCTGGAGCAGTGACTGGAAGCCAAATCTCCTACAGTGAGTGTCACTTGCTGGAGTACACAATTACATTGCTCCTTGTTTTATCTGATTTTTTTTTTTTTTTTTTAGTTATTCTATAATAATCCAAGAGGAGGGGTATTCAGAGTTCTTACCTCAGCTCTAAATAATAAATGTGAGTTTGGACCCTATCAAACCCAAATAATTGAACTTAGGAATCCCTATTTTCATGTCTATTGTCTGTTATACAGAGTATACAATCATATGCAATGCACTATCATAAACAATACACAATCCTATAGTAAGAAGAGATCATTCTTTTGATAGTATCAGTATCTTTTTCCCATATTCAGTTTAATGAAACAAAATAAACTCAGGAAAAAACTGCATTAGAACACAGCAACAGTCGAGTACGTTTCAGTGTAGTTTTGACAAGCCAAACAATTATTCATATATTTAAAAACTAGAGTTTTCCTAGGAAAATGTATTTAACAAATTGGCATGAGTTTGCTTTAAAAGTTGTAAACGTGACAGTAATCTCAAAGATTAGAAATGCTTCTTCCTTCAAGGGATTCAGAACTGTGTCAGATGATGTTGTAGATCTTTGTGTTCATTTAAATCAAATGTAGTGTAAGATGGAGGGTAGAACAGCAACAAGGGAATATTTCAAGAGAATTTGGGAACTTGTGATGCAAATGAGAACAGACTGCTCAAAGTGACTCATTAAAAGTTCTCAGTAGAGGCATCCCATGAGGCATGCCATGAGGCATGAGCTTAAGATCATGATTATGTTGGTGATCAAGCTACAGAGTCATATAGTTGGCTTAAGACATACCACTGACAGCTCTCTTTTTAGATTTTTTCATTTATCTTTGTTAATACTTTTGATAAGTGAACAGTTTCTACAATCGTATTTTTAGAATTGCTTCTTACTTTGCCTCCTTTGACCAAGCCTGAAGGTATACACGTAAATGATCAAAAACATGGTCCTAGGTTACATCACTTTCTTTTTCTATTCTTTCTCTAGAATTTCATTAGAGAAAAAATCCATCTATCAAAACACTACATTCCGTATTTCTTCTTTAATCTGGATTATATTTAATTTTATTATTCTTTTATCATCAAAAGTGATACGACATACAGGGTTAATAATTATATTTGATTTTAAAAGGAAAAAAGCTTTGTATTACATACAAAAGTTATTTTTTGTTAAAATTCTCCAGTTTAGTTAATGTAAAAATTAACACTTACTTAAAAAATTATAATAATGACAACATAACATCTTGAATGAATCAAGAATATGCCATGTAAAATAAACAAGGTGAATATATTATAATATGCCTGAAATGCTGTTTTTTCTATCTTTTTCAATGTAGTTATCAGTTGGTGTTGGTTTAATGAGGTATATCCTGAATTTGAAAGACAGATTCTACTGTTTGTCCTACTTTCCAGTTGTAATGAATTTTATGAATATATGGTCCTTACTCAAATGAGAGTGTTATTCAATACATATATGGGTTGTCCATGACTGTAGGTTGACAAAGATTTTGGTCTTAGGGATAGGATAAAAATTCAACCCATAGTAGAAGTATGTACACATCTATTGATCCTTTCAGACTTGGAATTTACTAAGGTTAATATGGTAGGACTAAGAGGAAGACATCTCACTTCTTCATGTCCTGTCCATGTTAATTGCATGTTTCAGAAGTTCTACACTTTGAGACTGAATGGTAAAACAAGATGAAGACTGTGGTTTACAGCGATTGAATTGAGAAGTAAGATTCCATTAAAAACTAAGCCAAACCAAAACAGACCAAACCAAACCAAACCGAAGAATGAAAAACCAAAATAAAACCGAAACCAAATGAACAGTAAGTGGAATACATGTAAGATGATCAATATAGTACATTACAAATCCTTTGTATGGACTGCACAAAATCCAGCCTTCCAGAGAGTTTCCTGAGGTCGGAGAATTTATGCTTAGCATTCAAGGTCACATCTGAAAAAAATAATTACTTTAGCTTACTGACATCAAACTAGGCTCTGTTGTTTACTTTAATAATGATTAGTATCTTATTCAAGGTGCAATTTACTCAATTTGAAGGTCTGAAACTAGATCCAAACAAGATTCAATCTTCACAATAATTCTAGTCAACTAATAGATGCTTTATAATCAAGAGTAAGACACTTCTAAGGGTCAATTCTACAGTAAGAGGAAATGATGCCTTAAATGTGCCTACTTTCATCACTAGCAGCAATACAAAAACAGATTTCTTTTTTTTTTAAATTGTATACAGAGAGTTTTGAGACACTGAATTATATTAATTATTGGGTCAGAACCAACTCAAGTGTGTGTTGGGGGTGGGTGGGGGAGAGGAGGGGGAGGGATAAGTCGAATCTCACAGAGATTATGTCATATCCAACATGCCAGCCCCTGCAAGCCTGCCGTGGTTACCCTGGAGCAGCTGTCAGTCAAAGGCAGTCCAGGAGATGCCACCCCCTGGAACCCCTAACCCACCCTCAGATTGGCTGCACCCCGTCCTGGAGCCCTAGAGGGGCAAGAAGCAATGGATTTAATTTGAAGAAAGTCACACAGTAAATATTAAAAACAAACAAAAGACTACAAAACAATCAAACAAACAAAACTTCCTAAGCTATTGAAGGATCCAAAGTGGAATTAATTAGATCTTAAGATTTGTGAATTAATGCTTACAGTCTATAAAATCTACCAGACTGTTGCAGGAATGTCTCTGAGCCTGAAAACATCTTAGCATAGAAATGTATGGAGAGCTAAAGAAGCTCAGTTATATTTGCAACCCTATCGAGCTGCAATCTCTGAAAAGTTTCAGAGAACTTCTGAGGACAGAAAGATTTTGCTTATTACTATTTAGCTACTGCAATATGTTAGGAGGGTGAAATTCAGAGTAAAAGGCAAGCATATAGCATGGTACATGCTATAAAAATTTAGACTATGCAAGATGCTTCCATTTTTAACTAAATGACAGATCTATGCTTAGAGCCTTCTGTTTCTACTTCACAATAAGAAATATTCTGCAAACAATGGAAAATGTTTGTATCTCAATCCTCAGTTTAATATTAAATATATTTGATTTGTCCCAAATGTAACTATATACTGGATGACTTTCCTTTTCTGTACTAATGGTGTTACTTAATTAATGGTCATCAGCAGTGAACATTTATTGGAAACATGACTGTGCATTTCTGACTATTGCCTAAAGACTAATTTTCAAAAGACATACTTGTAATAAATATGGGGTTTAAATTTTATTTAAGCATTTTCCTAAAGTTTGTATAAGTGGATTCTCTAAGTACTTCACCTCATCACTCATGGAAAAGATGAGAAAATGTGAGAAAACAGGACAATAATTGAAACTATGCCCAGAATAAAGTAACGGCAATACTCACTCAAAATAATTTCTTCAAGTATTTTTTGTCTAAATCACTTTGCTATAGCAATGCATTGGTGTGAAATAATAATTTAGGAGGAAAATCCTTTCCCCAAAAATGTCTTAAATTTAACTTTTAACTCTAACTTCATGAATCTTAGAAAAGCTTGGTTAATGTTGCCAGCATGCGGCAGGAGGTGAGCCTCCCCATCACTACAGCTCTCGTACACCACATCTGGAGTTCTGGGTCCAGGCTGGAGTACCTCAGTACCTGAGAGTCATAGACAAACTGGCAAGTGTCCACTGAATGGTCAAAAAGGTGATTAAAGCATTGGAGTATCTGTCATATGAAGAGTTGCTCAGGATTTTGGGTTTCTAAGCCTGAAGAACACCTGAGAAGGAATTTATTGATGTATATAAATACACAAAATGGGGGGCAATGAGGAAAAGAGAGTCAACCTCTTTGTAATAGTGCCCAAATGACAAGAAATAATGGGCCCAGAGGAAAACAAATAGAATTCTATTTGACCACAAAACTCCCCCACTTTTTTAATGTGAATGTGGTTAAACACCGGAATAGGTTTCACAGTTTGACCTGATGTCATTCTGAGCAGAGGGCTTGGACTAGATGATCTCCAGAGTTTCTTTCCATTCTCAAGCATTTTGTGATTCTGTGATCAAATTTCTCAAAGTAAAGTGGTACAAATATTAGTGTAAAAAAACCTCACTAGAAATAGTTTTGCATGTAAAGAGTAGTGTCAACATAGACAAGCCATGTTTTTTTCTCAATAGAAGTAACACTATTTTAATCCATGCTACAATATCAACTTTTCATCTCTGAATCCATGTTGCAGCATAAAGGATTATTAAATCTTCAGAGGTTGACACCATGAGATTTGAAAATCCTTTCCTACTCCTATCATTATTTACATATTTCATAGACCTGTGCTTGAAGGAACAAGATTTGACTTAGCAGCCAGTTAACATTTGCTGAGATTAAATGTAAAAGGAAACTGTAAATTGATGTCATCATTCATCTTTATTTTATGCTGGTAATGAAAATAGTAAGGTTAAAAAGATAAAATATAGCACATATATATAAACCAATAGCACATTAAAAATCATTTTGATCAATGAGAGGATTCTAGATTGCCATGGTTTATAGTTAACTTGTAAGCCTACACACTGGTTTTTTGTTCTTCTTTTTAGCTTAAGAAATTCACAAGTTGGGCTCATGCTTATTGCATCTACATGTGATCATCTGGCTAAAACCTGCCTGGTTTACTGTATACGGGAAGTTAATGCAGTGGCATTTGGACAAAGAAATGTTTCAGAAAGATTATTTTGCTTAGCATTCCCTTTACATAGAAGATCATGGCTCCCTCTTCAGCATTCAACTATTTTTGAATTTTCTGTGTGATGATTATCACTCTTCATTAATTATATAGTGAACTGAAGAGTGAAATTATTTGTTTTAAATTTCCCTCCAGGCAGCAAAATTAGGAACTATGATGTTTAGTAGAATTAAAGTCATAGTTTAAACATAATTGGTTTAATAATTTATAGTAGTTAGTCCTGAGACAGTGCCATAGAAATACTACATACTTAGAAAAAAAAGAAAAGTATATTCAATGAATATTGACTTTCTTAAAGACATTATTTAAATCAAACATTTTGAACAACTGTACATATTCCATACTCATTCATTGATTAATTTTGAAAGAGAAACAGAAAGGACAAAGGAAGGAATTATTCTTGCCAACCGAGAGGTTATTTATCTATCTCAAACATCATTGCATAACATATATCATAGAAATAACAGCCTTTCCAGAAAAATGTAAGTTTTAGAATTTTAATAGTGAAAAAATATACCATTTTTAGGGATGCTCAGTATAGAGAATATTTTCCTGCACACTAAGTTCCCCACTTACTGCACATACTGATTATCCTGCATACATATCATACAGTCATTTTATGTGTTCTGACACAGCCAAGAAACATCTGAGAAAGGTATTGCTAGACAAAGAAATATTTCTTTACCACTCTTTCATCCCCAATTGTTCCTTGAATAGTGTGTGCTGTGCAAAATGTAACATCAACAGCTACATGGGCAACATATAGATTATGAGCCATCAGTTGAGCACATCTGAACCTGATCAGAACAAATTAGAACACAGCTGATATATGCGACTTGTGGTTGTTGTACTTATATCAGTAAATTGCACATGACCAAGATGTGGACTCAGGCATTGCCAGGATACAATACAAGAAAAACAGAAAAATGGTCAAATTAAAATAAAGTTTAATATTTTGCAGAGAAAATATAATTGTGGAGAAATAACTAATGACTTCTTAGACATATCTTAGACCATGGGATTCCCAGGAACTGTAAATAATAACTTGACTTTGAAGGAAACTGCATAACTGAAAGTGTTTTTTTGAATTCCTACTGAGAATGTAGTCAAAGAAACAAGGAGTGAAGAGTAGGTGAGGTAGCACAGAAATCTCAGTCCTAAAGATGCCAGGTCACAGAGCAGTAAGTTGCTTCTAAACCAAAAACATGGTCCTCAATAATTTCCAGATATCACAGTTTGTCTTCAGATACTATGTGCTGTTCATTTGGATCTGTCTGACCAAACAGAGAAAGTACAAGAGATTACATAGTTACATAATTAGCTATTGGATAAAGCAAAAGAAAAACTAAAACATGATGCAATATAAAGAACTATCATGGTTTAGCCCCAGCTGACAATGAAGCAGAACACAGCTGCTCACTGATTCCCTGTCCCCTCACTCCTCTCCCCCTTGAACTGGAATGGAGGAGAGAAGCAGAAGGGTAAAAGTGCAGAACTCGTGGGTTGAAATAAAGACAGTTTATAGGTAAACCAAAAGCCACAGACGTGCGCAAAACAGAGGAGGGAATTAATTCATTGAATCCCACAGGCAGTCAAGGGTTCAGCCATCCCTAGGAAAGCAAGGCTCCTCACACCTAACGGTGACTCTGGAAGAGAAACACCATCATTCTGGATAACACCCTTTCCTTCTTCTTCTTTGTGTGCTGAACATGACACCACATGGTATGGAATATCCCTTAGGTCAGTTGAGGTTAGCTGTCATGTCTTTGCCCCCTCCCAACTTCTTATGCTCCTCCAGCATCCTGGGAAGTGGGGGAATACGAGAAGCAGAAAAGGCCTCGATGTTGTGCAAATATTGCTCAGCAATAACAAAAATACCTCTAAATTGTCAATGTTCTTTGCAGCACAAATTCCAAATATAGGCTGATATTAGGTACTATGAAGAAAATTAGCTCTGCCTCAGCCAAAATCAGCACAGGAACTTTCATGGTTAGGTGCAATTTACTCTAATGATATGTTGAAGAAAATTATTTTAAAACTTTTAAATAGAAATATCAATATGAATGTTGACTATTTTTTAATTTAATCCTTTTTTTTCTTACACAATTCAGTCTAATTCCATCCACGAGAGTAATAAATTATAATACAGGTTTCCACTCATCTTGAAAACCAAAAGATGGGATCTGATTGATCAGTATTAAAGATATGTTGATTTGTGGTGAGAGGCTGAAGATTTAATTTGTATTGATAATTTGTATTGATAATTCAAAGAGGAGGAATACCAATTTTTTTCCTGGTGTAGAAAGCTTGAAAGAAGAGAAGTGACCCAGAAAGACACGATAAAGTACATAGTTATTTTTATTTAATCTGTACATAAGAAAGAATTTTATGATTGCCTTTAAACTGGTTTAGGATTAAATTCCAGAACAAATGAACTGTTTTTCTCTAAAGTGTTTTCCATAAAACTCATTTAAGACAATGAGAAAGCTGTGTGGGGAAAAAACTTAATTTAGAGTATATGAAGTTCTTAAGGTACAGAACTATATTGGAATTCATAGGTATTGTCATGGAAGACTAGTACAACCATCAATCAAGAAAAAAAACCAAACAAGAATGTACTGACAAGATGCCCACCAGTGATATAAATAATAATGCCATTTCTGTCAATTATCTTGGAATTTCTGCATATAAGACAGAATAATGAATTGATGACAACCTTCTTCAAACATGCAGCCTATGCATTATTTTCAGAGAAGAGGACAAGCTTGTCATACTACTTCCTTTCCTGTAGGATTTTTAAAAGGAGAATTTTTGTGCTGGAAAAATGCTCCTGGAACAAAAGCCTCAACATGGTGATATACCTCAAATGCCATTAACAGATACTCAGTAGGTATTAATGCAATAGTTAAATTATGCACAGATGATAGCAACTTAAACAGAGAAAAATTACTTTTTCAGACATTAAAATCCTTTGGTGAAAACATTATTGTAAGTATAAAATGAGTTGGCATAAACAAGACATATGGTTTCCTTGCTAAATGAGATTTTTATTGATGTGGAGCTCTATTCAGTCATAATAACCCACAATAACATATGTAGATATAATAAAAAAGATGCATAATATGGCCTAGGAAAAAAAAGCAGAACTGTAACATTTTAAAATTATTTATTTTCCAAAATGATATGAGAATTTTTTTCTTGGAAATATTATTTTTTCATTGATAGAGCACCTTGTAAACTGCATGCAGAATTAGGCACAAACCTAAATGCTTATGGGTATCATTGTATCAAAAGATAAGTGTCTTTGTCATATTTCAGGACACAGTTGTATAGATTTTTCATAGTATTTAAATAGTAAATCAACTACAAAACCTCTTGTCTTATTTTCTTCCTTACTTCCCCTTCTTTCTGTTCCCCTTCTTCTTCCTTTATCGATGTTATTATTAATAACAGTTGTAATAATGATCATTATTTCATTGTGTTAGTAGATTTCCTTTCACTAATGCATAAATTTCTCATATAAGTTTAAGGACATTCCATGAGTAGATATACCAGCATCACTAATTAGTGTAATGCTGAGTAAGATAAAACATAAACCTTTAAGAATATAGTTCAAAAGCTATAGACAATCTTACATTATTTTCTGCTGAGAAACTATGACACTAATAAAGCTATCTTTGATTCTCTATGTAATTGTCTTTTGATTTAATTTTCTCACAAGAGTATCAGAAAGTTCTCATTTTTCAAAGCAATATTAAGCAATGAAAATTTTGACTATTTTTCTTTTTTAATGTAGAGTTCAGTCTCACGAACTTGTATTTTTACAGAACATAAAGATTGTTTGCTACTCTACAACTTCAGTGATTTACATACTTGAAATAACATTTATAAATGTGCCAACATATGTATGATTTTTTTCTTAAAAAATGACATTACTAAGCATGATGTTTTTTTAACAAAAGTAACTCAAGCAATGAAAATGAGTGCAAGAAGGGATGCCTTCACAATTTTCTTTTTAACTTAATGCACTGCTAATAAATTTAAAATAGGATTTGTTTTATTGTTAAGATGAAATGCATTCTTTGCGTAAGTGGAGTCTGAACCACGGTGGCATGCCAGATCATAGAATCATAGAATCATAGAATCAGACGGGTTGGAAAGGACCTCGGAGATCATCAAGTCCAACCCTTGATCCAACCCCACTATGGTTACTAGACTATGGCATTAAGTGCCACGTCCAGCCTCGTCTTGAAAACCTCCAGGGATGGAGAATCCACCACTTCCCTGGGCAGCCCATTCCAATGGCTGATTACTCTCTCTGTAAAGAATTTCTTTCTGATATCTAACCTAAACCTCCCCTGGCACAGCTTAAGGCCATGCCCTCTTGTCTTACGGCTGGTTGCCTGGGAGAAGAGACCAACCCCCATCTGGCTACAACCTCCTTTCAGATAGTTGTAGAGAGCAATGAGGTCTCCCCTGAGCCTTCTCTTCTCCAGGCTAAACAACCCCAGCTCCTTCAGCCTCTCCTCA
>VXAY01000621.1:77785-157269 GCA_013399855.1 Oxyruncus cristatus | reverse complement strand
TTTTTTTTTTTTTTGTGAAATACACTGCATTGTGGTTTCAAAATTGTCTACAACAATTTTGAAGTGTGTTTTCCCAAATACTCATCAGGAGAAAATAAAATAAATAATTTCCTCCTCTGAATTTTATATATATGATTATGTATATACACAAAATGATATTTTGCCTCTTATTGATTTATTACAATATTATCATGTGGTGTAGCCATTTTCTGGTTTTAACCTATTGAAAACCCAGACCCTCTATTTTGAAATGCCTCTTATACACCTTATAAGAAACTGCTAAGGCAGATCAATTTCAGTTTGATATGCTTTTTCTTAGCACAGAAAATTACACATAATTTTAATGAATTGAGTCTCTTACTTTTTGACAAGTTTTTGCAATGTTTACAGCTCCTCGTAGATTGATATTATATATAAATGTTTTCTCTCTAAAAAAAAGAAAAGCTGTTTGCAAAAAAATACTGACTAGAATGAAGTCCAAAAAAAACTTGTTTCATATCCAGCTTGAAAAACGCACACAGAATTCTAATTAGGCCTGCAGTACTGTTTTGTTTTGTTTTGGTTTTGGTTTTGGTTTTTTTTTTAGCTGCTGTTATAGTTTTTTTTTTCTTTTTTCCAGTAATTTCTTCAGCTATTTTGAGATTTCCCAAAGCCTCTGCTCCCTTATTTTATTTGTTGTATTCCCATGTAGAACATTTTGAAAATTTTACCAAACTCAAGTTATGCCAGTTCTATTGCTGATTTTAGTTTGTTGCTTTCATAGAGAGAAAAACATAATTGATATTATTTTAGATGTTTTCTTCTGATATTTATTTAAATACAATTGTTTATTGTTAGATTGTTCAATACCTTGTTCTACTAATATTCTACCAAAATTTGAAGACTTAGTCCATAATTTCTTGGATCATTTTCTTTCCTCCTTTTATCATGCTATAAAGAATTTTTAGAGAGCAATAAAGCTGAAGTGAAAATTTATTAATTAAATAAGACTAAAACTCAGATGTATTGCCTCAAGTGGAATTATCTAGATGAAGCAATTTTAAGGGAAAAGTTTCATTTTCTTGCAGAGATATATTTAATTTTACATATGACAAGGAAAAGGATAGATACAAAATTAAAAAGCTTCTTATGATGTAATACAGGAGAAACAGTGTGACTCATCAACCATGGAAAATAAATAAGCTTACTCATAAGCTTTCACACTTTGTGACCAAAGGACAGTGACGGTGAAAATCCTGACAAAGTGCAGTAGACAAACATAATCAACTGTTGAGCAGTTTTTAAGCTCACTGAAGAGATTTCAGTTAGAATTTTTTTTTCCATTTTTCATGATAAAGGTATTTCATATAGATTCTGTCTCCATGTTACTAAAAATCCTGAAGACTTACATTTTGAAAATTGAAATAAAATTTGCTTTGGAAAGTTCAGGTTCCTTAGAATCCTTGCAATTCCTAATGTTAGGTTCCAGCCCGTGAATCTGCAGAGGCAAATAGAGAAGTCCAAGCATTAAGGCTTTTTAACTTATGCTCTACAGAAGAAAATCACTTGCAGAGTTATGTATCTGAAATGTAAATCTTTTTCAATACAAAAAAAACTTTTCAATAAAGGAATATTAATAACACTTTGTAAGAACAGCAACAGAGTGTGGAAAATTATGTGTGCAGGACATGTAGAATCAGGTAACGTAGAATCAGGAAACATAGAATCAGGAACAAAATTATCTGTGTTGTAATACCTGAAACAGTGAAGTAAGAATATGAGTAAGGAAAGTGGGAAAGGCTCAAAAAATAAGCAATTTGCCTGTTTTTTTTACATATCTAAACAAATTTCATTTTATTTCTATTCTTAATTCCCTGACAGTAGAACTTTAGAAGAGAGGTTAAATGTGACTGTGCAGTAGGAGACTGTAGATACTCAGATATAAAAAGGATGTATAAAGAAAACAGATGACAGGTTATTCTCAAAAGAACAACAGTACTTAATGACAGTTCAACTGCTCTGAATTTGATTACAGAGTGTATTACTCACTTTTAAAGGACATAATAAAAGTACAGGTTTTACAATAGTAATTTAATTTACCAATGATGCCAATTCCTTAAGTGAGATAAATAAAGAAGAGCCATTCAGTTTGTTACCTCTATTTGCAGCATGAAGACATAAAAGAAGATTTTATTCTCTGTTACTTCAAAGAATTGTGCAACAAAGTTTCTACCAAAACGAAATGTGTACATCAATACCATTTATCTAAACTCCATAAGGAAGGTTTTGATATTTATTGTGATCCTAGTTTCAGTACTTTAGGAATGTATTTTCTTCTTTAATGCCAATATTAAAACTGTAATTGTGATGAATTAATTAAACACAAAAAATTACATAATAGTAGAAAACCAAATATTTTCGAATGAAAATCAAGTTGTTTATACACTAACTAAACATTTTTGACAGTTTCTCCTGAATATATCTAATTGGCTAGAAAGAAAGATTAGCTTCCTCTGGAGAAAAAAAAATATTAGTACTCACTGTATTTTCAGCAAATAGAACAAATTATTGGCACAGAATAATTCATTTGACATTAGTGATTAATGTATTTCAATTTTTCCAATAGATTTAGAAAGTACTGCATATAGAAACACAGTTATTTTTTATAAGGTTACTATCACTAATCATAAAATTCTTCTGTTTAATAGCTTTATTTTTATGTGGTCAGCCTCAGGTCAGGACATAAGAGGACTGTAGCAAATACGATAATTATTATTACCACTAGTATTATCTAGTCAAAAATTGCCCAGAAGCTGTTATGCTATGTGCTGCATGAGCACAGAACTAAAATGTAGATCTTTTAAAAGAGTACTTATTAAAAAAGAAATGAAAATGGGTGATTTTCCCAGAATTTCACTTGGGAACACTAATATCACTTCTAATATATTATCTGATTATTTCAATAAAGGCCCAGACAATCAGATCACAGGCTGTTATTATATACAGTAATAAGGGAACCATTTTCTTTCTCAGAAATAATAACAATAATAAACTAACCATACAAACACTCTTAGATAACATCTTTCTTTTATATTGGAGAGACTATGAAAAAAAATTCTTCTATTCTTTATAGTCTTAGAAAAAATCAGAGTTTTTCTTAAGAAATAACTGTAGCAAAAGGGCTGGATTTAGGTCTCACATTGAATGCAAGCCTGACTTCTCTAGGCCAGGCCTAGTCTTCAGACACAACTGATTCTCTGCTATATTGCTGCTCAGAAAAAAACATTTTCAAGTAGTACTGCAGAAAGAAAGAATTATGATGCAAAAATTACACTCTTTCCAGAGAAAAAGAAATGGTGTACTCACAACTTTTTTCTTTAGGGGAGAGGATAGTATGTAAACTCAACCCTTTGAATGTATTTGAGAAAAATATTTTGCATATTACTTAAGAACGTATTTGAAGAGATCAGTACTGCAGTGGTATTAACTACAAGTAAATTTTGGAGCTTTCAAATCTTTGCACAAACACTTCAATATTTACATTGTTTTAAGGAATTTATTCCAGTTTAATTAAAAGAATTCATTAACTTCTTCATATGAATAAAAATTACATTGAAATAAGGTAAAAATGTCTATATGCAGAATGCATAGTTCTTTGATATGAAATATGGGGAAAACAAGAAAACAACTCTTTTTTTTTCTTTTTTTTCCTTTTTTTTTTCCCCTACTAATTCTTATACTCAAAAATAGATTTATGCTAAAAATGTTTGTGGGTTCTTTTTCCAAAAATGTCCAAAAAATTTCCACCTGCCTCACATGAACTATATACTACCTTGCTGCTTTGGACTTACAGTAACTGAATACCAAATCTCATTTAAATACCGGGATCAGGTAGGGATAATGATGTATAGTTTATACAGTACCAGTTATGAAATATATAATTATTTGCTCCCATACTGTCTCTTATTGCCTTTACTTTTTTTTAGTTTAACTGTGGAAAAAGAATTCCCGAGAAATCCTGAAATATAATATCTCAGTAAGTTTTAATCTCGTGTCTCTTTTTAAAAAGGTGAAAAAGTAAAAAAAAGTCAAAACTGAGACCTCTGACAGCAGGCAGATGGACATAGCCCTAAGACCCCAATTTTAGCTGGAGTGTCACCATGTACCAGAGGATATAGAGGACTGTGGGACACATGACGCCTTGCAAAAAGACAGAACTTACAGGTGAGATGTCTTCAGTACCCGTAACTCTGATTCAGAATAAATGTTAATCAGTCTCAGCAGTCAGCTTGTCTTCTGTCCCCCCCCCAAAAAAAAAAAAAACAAACCTTGATCTAGTTGTTTTACAGTAGAGAACCTTGCATTATCATTAAATTTGTCTTAACCATGCATTCTGAGATTTGAATTTCATGGGTGAGTTTCTGTCACAGAATTATATCTATTCACAGAGCTGACTAATGCCAACTTCTTCAAATGTGAATCTTTCTCCAATAATGTCAGTCAAATAAAACCCTTAATAATTTCCTGTAGATTTGCAAATCCTAAAGTATGGGACAACATCTTTTTTGAATAATAGCACACATTTGTAGAATGGTTGATCTGTTATTTGTTACACCAGTTTGATTTGACACTAATTTTCTGAGCAGTGAGCTTCCAAATGGCAATGGGCATGTGCATCAGAATAGACATATGTGTTCTTTGCTTTACTATTTTCTTTCCTTCTGGTGCTCGATTTACAATATGTCAGAAAACAGAAGTCCTTCTAACAAATACATAATTCATCCATAGACATTCTTCATGCAGTCATGTTTTGAGATCATGAGATCTCAAAATGAAACAATTGTAAGTGATGTCCTTCCTGAAACAGTTGTGCAGACTTGTTATATTGCTCTTTGTTCTTTTCTCAATTCTCTTCCTGAAACTACTGGAGATGGCTTTAGCTGTGGCTTTGGTAGCTTGTGCTGAAATTACTTGGTAGTGCAGCAAAGGAGTTACAAAACTGAAGATGTCTAGTGTCAGTACATTCTGGACATCTATGCAAAACATTGTGTTATCCACATTTTCAAAATGACAATTTTTATACAGACTTTACTATCTATTATAGAGTTACTCATGGAGAATTGTAGATTACTTTTCAAAGACAACCAAAATCTTCACAGAACAGAAGAAAAAAAAAAAAAAAACTTCTAAAAGCTTGTTAACAGCAAAAGGAGGACTGAAGAAAACATAGGTCTATTGTTTGATGAAGTTGGTCACCTCACAAATAAGAAGGAAGATAAAGCAGAGACATTTAATGCCTTCCTTTCTTCTGCCTTTAAAACCAATGAAGGGCTCTGGACCAACGGAACTTTGGATTGGAGGACTGTGACTGGGAGAGTGATATGTTCCCAGCAGCTTTGAACTTGTATGGGATTTGCTGCTACAACTTAATGCACATAAATCTACAGAGCCTGATGGGATTCATCCAGGGGAACTCAGAATGTTGCTATTTATCATTGGTGTTGGGACTCTGCAAAGGTCCCAGTTGACTGAAAGCTAGCAAACATTATTCCAGTATTTAAGAAGGACAAGAAGAAAGACCCTGATAATTATAATTCAGTGCCTGGTAAAATTATGAAGAAGATTATTCTGGGAGTTATTGAAAAACCCTTGAAAGAAAATGCAGTCATTGGTCAAAGCTAACATGGGTTCATGAAGGGAAAGTTATGCCTTAATAACTTAATATCCTCTTTTGACAAGGTTACCCATCTTGTGGATGAAGGGAGGACAGTGGATGTGGGACTGTGGTATGAGAGATTTTAGCAAGGCTTTTAATACTGTGTCACAGAGTATTGTTGAGTCTCAGCAAAATGTTCAGCATACAGCCAGACATGTAAACAATATGGGTGAAAGAGGTGAACATGCCTGAAGGGGTTGGGCTCAAAAAGTTAGAGCAAATGGGGTAACACCTGTTTGGTGAACAGTCACTAGTGATGTTCCCAAGGGCTCAGTCTTAGGGCCAGTTCTCTTCAATATTTTTGTCCATTACCTGAGCACAGGAGTTGAGTTGAAGTTTGATGATAGTACTAAGACAGGAGGGAGCCATGGATTTTCCTGAGGGTAGAGAGGTCTTATGGAGAGATCTTGATATATTAGAGTGCTGTGCATTCACTAACTGTATGAAATTCATCAGGGAGAAATGCTGGATTCTGTACCTGTGTCAGTGTTACCCTGGATGTACCTCTAGACTGAGGGACAAGACACTGAAGTGCAGCCCTGCAGAAAGGGACCAGGGAGTTTTGGTTGAAACTAAGCTCAGTATGAATCCTCAATGTGCCCTGGCAGCCCACAGCCTGGCAGTCAGCCATATCCTGAGGTGCATTAAGCCCAATATAGCTGGTCAGGAGAAGTGATTGTCCTACTATACTCGGCATTGTTGCACCCTCACCTTGACTACTATGTGCAGTTTGTTGTTCCACTACATAAGAAGGATATAAAAATACTAGAAAGTATCCAAAAATAGGGCAGCAAACACGATGAAAGCACTAGAGGCCATGATTTATGAGGATGGCTGGGAATACAGGGTTTGTTCAGCTTATATAGGAGGAAATTGAGGGGAGATATTGCTGTCCACAGCTTCCACCTGAAGGAAACCAAGAGGGAGGTGTTGATCACTTTTCTGGTGTCCAGTGAGAGAATGTGAGGGAATGGCTTAAAAACTGTGTCAGCGACCACCACTGAGAGGGTGGTCAAGCATTGGAACGAGCTTTCCAGGGAAGTGAACAGGACCCCAAGCCTGTTGATCTTCAAGAAGAATTTGGACAATGCTCTGAGACAGATGGTTTAATTTCTAGGTTGCCCTGTGTGGAGTCAAGAATTAATGATCCTTCTGGATCCCTTCCAACTCAGAATATTTTATGATTCTATGAAAAAAAAAATTAATCTGAACTTCTTTTCTGTAGAAGCACTAAATGTTGGATTCATCCGCCTGTATTTGGCCCACAGAAACTTGATCTAGACACCCCAAGCTTTGTTTATAGTCAGTATACACATCCGTAGAAATTATTCACTACATGGTGCTATAGCTTTCTTGGACTAGATACAAAAGCATTTCTCTAGGGCTACTGGTTTGTCTTCATTGACTATAACAGATTCCCAGAGAAAGAAGTTCAAATTTAAACATCAGACTTTTAAACAATCTGGTTTAGATGCTATGATGCTGTCATCTCTCTATTACCCTGTGAATCATCCAAATTACCAATGAATGATCCAAATTACCAATGAATGATCCAATGAAATGTGCAATTGAGCTGTAGACATCCGCTCAGGAGTCTCATGATGAGTTTGATAAACAAAAGGAATTCATATCCTCAGGAAACAGATGTAGATTTTACTAGTATGTTAGGTACCTCTAGGTGGTTGCAGATTAGAGCCATATATTTTACACAGGCACATCAAACCCAGAAATTAGTGATGAAATGCTTTTTCATAATTTTATTTTATGCTTCTATATATTTATGGGAAAAAAACAAACAGACAAAATCAACAAAAAACCCAAAACCCACCAAACTGATAAGGTGGGGGTTTTTTTGTTTTTTGGGGTTTTTTTGTATTTTTGAACATTTGCTTTTGTTAAACTTCGCTGTTGTTCATGACTTGGGATTAACATCACTTTTCTGCTATTCCCGACCCAAGTGCCTCTTGCCATTCCTATTGCAGATAGTACATTGAAATTTTCTACTGCTCTGTGTTGAAAATTACTCCTCCCTTCTCTCTAAAAGGAATAGATAAATATTAAATATGCACATAGACAAGATGTCATACAAGAGACCTGTCACAGTGAAAAGACTAAAGTCTACTAGTGTCTTTATCAAAAATACATGTAAAACACTATTTCCTCATGAAATACAACATCAGAATTTTGCTGAGCTGTAACATATCCCGTATCCTGTTTGAAAACTGTTGTCTTTTTCAGGAAAGAATCTCAATAGCCATCAGCAATTAATACCTTTGTTTTTCTGGAGAATGTGCATAAAAAGACGTTGTCACATATGCAGTATTAATAGTTTTGAAGATAGGGGAAGGCTTATTTTCCTTGGTGCCTTTTTCAGAGTTTCACAAAGAACGCCAAAGACTATCTGAGTCCTGAAGATGTTGCCTACTCTGTCTCAGTAGGAAAGCATGTTCTTTCTGCATATTAAAAGTTGAAAGACAGGTCATGAATCCATGCCCAAGTCACTGAAATGCAAAATGTTATACAGTTTATTCTACACTGTCGTTTTCTCAGTCAAATGGTTTCAGTCTTGAACTGGACATTCTTTAAAGGTAGGAAACTGATCCTCCAGTACCAGTGGTTTATTAAGAAATCAGTGTCAGAATTCTACATAACATCACAAAGTACAAAACTTCTAATAGGCACAAATTTTAAGACCAGCAAACAAAAGCATCTTTTCAATTTGGGCATATGACTTCTGATATTTACTACACTTTTTTTCCCTCTAATCAAAAATTAAGAAAATATTTCACATGCCTTTCTAAATGCAGACCTTAGACCTCTTAAAATTCTTGTTTATATTTATTCATATCCATATCTAGCCATCTTTTCCAATAAGGTCATATCTAATCTGAAATAAACAAAGGAACATTTAAAAAAATTAAACAAAGTCCTTCCTGGAAACAAAACAAAACAAAACAAAGCAAAACAAAAAAACACCACCAAAAAAACAAAAAACAAAAACAAACAAACAAAACAACAAAAACAAACAAACAAACAAAACAAAACACACACAAAAAACCAAACAAACAAAAACCCTCAGCTATCTAGTAAAGAACCTTGTAAAGAACCCCTATCAATTTATTTCTTCTGTAGCCATATATGAAGTCACAGCTGTTACTTTTACTATTCTGTGCACTGAAACAGTCCAGACCGTGAGTTATTTTGAATTCTTATTTTGTTTTTCTTAAATGAGTGCTGAAAATACCGAGTAAAAGGATTAAAAATTTTCAGATTTTTGCTTACCTTAAAGCTCAGCTGTTCCCTTTCTGATTACTATTTACACCTGTTATTTCAACTCTGTATGGAATTTAACTACCATGATCCTGAAATGAGAACAATTTTCATAATTTTTTAGAGGTAACAGGTGTAGTTCCCTCATAAAATGGCATCTATTGTTTCTGCTTACTTTGAGTTTCATAGCCAAGCTCTGTATCTCTGCTACTTATATGCTGATACAGTGCTGCAGTCCCATCACCTAGGCCGGTTGCATGTCACTGCTCAGTAATAGTTAAAACTCTATTTCACCGAAAATATTAAAGGAAACAGATACCAACAGTTAAATTCTATTTTACGCCCAAAAGAATCCTTTCTCGAGCCATTCTCTTTAAAGCAGTATTAAAGGTTCTACAAATGTTTATATCAAATCTTTTAACCCTTTTTAGCACTTCATGAGTCATAAATAAGTGGCAAGTTTAAGCAACCAGAAGTATTTGTTGTAAATCAATTGCTAAAATTTTCATCATTCTTATTTTCTGTGGGGAAGCAATTCTACTCTAAAATTCAGAACAAAGGCAGAAATCTCTCCATTTCCCTTTGTGTCTCTCATGACCTATAGGGTTATCCAACCAGTGGGTGTGTGCAGATATAGATGACCAGTAGTACCAGGGAAGTGATTGTTATCCTGTACTCGGCACTGGTGAGGCTGCACCTCGAATTCTGTGTTCAGTTTTGGGGCCCTCATGACAGGAAAGACATTAAGGTTCTGGAACATGTCCAGAGAAGGGCAATGGAGCTGGTGAAGACTCTGGAGCACAAATCTTAAGAGGAACAGCCAAGGAAGCCCGGGGCATTTAGCCTGGAGAAAAGCAGACTCAGAGAGACTTGTTGTTCTGTACAACTACCTGAAAGGAGGTTGTAGCAAGGTGGGAATTGGTCTTTACTGTGAAGCCACGAGTGATAGGACTAAAGGAAATGCCCTAAAGGGGAGGTTTAGATTCGGTATCAGGGAAAATTTCTTCAAGCAAAGGGTAGCCAAACATTGGAACAGGCTGCCCAGAGAAGTGGTAGAATCACCTTCCGTAGAAATGTTTAAAAAACATGTAAATACAGTGCTTAAGGACATAGTTTAGTGTTAGGTTAATGGTTAGACTTGATGACTGTCACATTGAAAGAGGAAGAAATGAAGAATTTTCTATCCAACCTGTATTAATTTATCTTTTGTCTATCAGTGTCCACCCCCAGGAGATCAAAGACTTTTAGTGTCCAAACCAGTCTGTTAGTGTCTAACCTAATGAGACCCTTCACTTAACAGATTCACTGAGATGGACAGGACATTTGATACCTTTTTATATAAGAATTGCACTTAATAGTGATAGAAAACCCCCCAGCAGGTTTATCCTATGAGTTATTTCACCGTCAATGAAACTGCCAGCACCTAAAAATGGACTCACTCTAACAGTTCAAGAATTAACACATTTATTAATGTAAATTTGTGACAATTTATGGGGTTTGTTGTGTCTGGGATAGGGTCTATATGCAAAAAACACACTTTAACTATGTAGTAATAAGAATAATGCAAAGCATAGGCACATATGCTAAAGCAAAAGCAACTTACAAATTAAAACAACTTACACAGAATACTAATACCGCAAAACTAAAGTAGAAACTCTAAAGCAAAATCCACTTACAAACTTAAAGCCAAAACAAAAAATACTATGAAGCAAAAATAAGCCCCAGTTATTTAGATGCAAGTAATTAGCACACCTAAGATGCGTCCCCAGAAGTGGAAGGAGAAAGGTAACTCTCGTCAGTTACCTCTGCAGAGTTGCTGGAATTTCTCCCCTGTTTTTGCTTGTGTCCAATTTCCTTTTATACCTTTTTCTAAGGCAGTTTGAGTGGCTATAGTCAATAAACTAACTTTGTGGTGATAGACAGATGAAATAGGCCCAAGGGTCCACTTCCTGAGTTCCCAGCAGCCAGGATGTTTTTGAAAAAAGGCTGTGTTATCTCCATATCACTCCTTTCTTCCTTTTAATCCTTTTATCTGTTTCTGGAAATGTCTCCCCAGGTGCTGGGGTTTTCCAGGAAATCATCAGATTTCTTCTCCTTTTTCGTATGCTTTCTATCACCTTACAATAATCTTAGAGTTTTTTTCCAATGTTAATGATTCTATGATTCTATCATAGATCACAGTTGTGGGTTTGTAGGATTCTATAATACACAAGAACACAGAGGCATCTATCCTTTAAATGTCTCTATTACAGATTACAACAAATACCACAAAAATCATCACTAACATGTAAACTATCACAAAAAACAATCGATGGCAAGGATAAATGAAGATATATCTCAAGCTATTGCAAACTGCTGTTAGACATAGTGATGTAGTATCAATCAATAGCAAGACAGCAGATAGTACTAGCAGCAAACAATCATATATTAACAAGCAATAACTTCAACATTTATTGTTGAATAACTGTATACTTATAAGCAAGTAGGTCTAGAATATTACAGGTTACTATAAACTTATAATCAGTGAAGAAACTCACAATAATATAGCAGCAGATATACTTATGGTAGATCATTTCTATAGATACATAATAACAGTCTCAATTGAATGAGATTTCAGGAGGGACCAAACCATCCCAGAGAGAACAAACTGATTCCAGAGGGGAACCCAGACATTCCAGAGGCAGGAGGCCAAACTAACTGACCTCAGAAGTGGGCTCAGAGGGGGACCAGAAAAATAACAGTCTTCAGTCTCACTTTCAAATATGGTCACCATAACAGGACCTGGAGTCAGCCATGCAACCCTGATGACAGTCCAAGACTGTGTAAAAAGATCATATGGATTTCAACCTTTACAGGAAAGAAAAGGTATGTGCTGTATGGAAGTAGAAGCTTCATCTTGGATAAAAATTAAGTTGTATTTATATCACAGAGACATAAGAGGGCTTAGGACATCACCACTTTGAACAGCCAATAGATACTAACTTCAAATTTTCACCTGTAACAATCATGAGATGATGATTTTTCTGTTCTTGAGCAATTTTGTTTTCCCAGACTGTTTCCACTTTTTTCAGATTAGAAGTTGTTAATAGCATGTCTTGTTTCTTGGTACCTAGCTGTATTTCGAAGAGCTGCACTTTTCAAGCATGTTTCTGGTTCCCAGAGCTAGATCCCAGGCGCACAGGTCACAGACAGGCAGGCAGTTTCTCTGTTGTTGTTTTTGGACTGGCATTTTCTTTTGTACAGTAATTTTTCCATTCTAACCTTTATGGCTACTCACATCAGCATCTCCACCCATCAACACATATCCCCTGAATCTTTCAAGGAAGCGTTGTGTTAAAACTGACCTTTTCAGCATTGCATAGAGATCAGAAGAGTAAATGAAAGAGCAAATTAAGTAGCATATAATTGATAATGCTTTCCAGTCTAATGAAGACTATGGCTCCATAAAGCTCGGGTTGTGTCTGTAATATTCCAGCTTTATACACATTTTAAATAGTGCACCAGGATGTCATAACAGAACCTTTCTTAAATTGTAGATGCTTCATGTCATTAATAAATCATACTCCAGTTTAATCAACACATCTTAAATTACCATTTTTATAAACACTTCTTTCAAAACTAGAAGTAAATAATATCTAAACATTCAAGGAAGAACATTAATAATCTAGATAGATAAACATCGGTTTGAATTGTTGTTTTGTGAATAGCATCTGAAACTATTCTACATTTGAAAATTAAAAGAAATGCAGATTTTATCAATAATTGTCCACAATATAAAAATGTGTGGATAAAGAAATCAAAAGTGGAATATTAGAACAAATGAAAAAATCAAAAGTAGAATATTAGAACAAATGTGTATTGTGTTGTTACATTGGAATATTTTCATATTGTTAGGTAAATATGTTAAAACCGTAATTTGGATATGGTGGGTAATTTATTTGAAAATAAATAATTTAAGTTCTTTTGATCAAGAGTTTAAAAGTGTTCTATTAAAATTTAAAACAAATGTATGGAGGTTTCTTTGTCTATAACAATCTACAGTTCTAAAATCAACATCCAGTGTTCTCTTTTTCACTAAGTATATAATCTCATCATGGAGGTAAATCCATGTTAATTGTTCCCAAAACTCCTCATTTTCTTCATGTGCCTAGACATACTTACAATGCTTACAAGAAAAAATGCTCCGAAATCTTCCTAGAACTGAAGTTATGCTGACTGACCTGCAGTTCTGTGAGTCTTCCTTACTTTTCTAAAGATGAAGGTAACATATACCCCTTGCTTGCCTATACCCTGACTATACTCCTTGCTTGAGTATTTCCCGCAAGATATTTCTCTATTTACTGAATGTACTTAGACAATTCATGAAAGAAATATAAAGGGCATGTAGCCTAAAATCAGTACTGATCTGATTAAGGCCTTATTTACACAGAGATTTGAAGTTATTTCAATCTGTTCTATACCTTTGTGCTTAGACAGGCATATCATGATGATTACAATTATTAGAATATGAAAACAAAAATTACTGTGTTTGATTAGAAATAATTTTGTATTTCATTATCTTGGATTTGTATCATATCAAATAGCTATGCTGATAGTTGTTTGTGAATTTTATTTGAGAACACATTTGATGAGAAAAGCAAGATACATTTAAACCTATTCAACAGGAGGAAAAATTCAAGGACATTGAAATTTTTAAAGATCTTGGACAGAGTGCAATAAAGTGTAAGATTATAGCATAGAAGGACAGGAAGAAGACAAAGACTGTAATTTATTAGTGTTATCATAATACTGTTGATTGTATTGCTCTCAGTTTTTCATTCTGTGCTAGGAAATGTGTAGCATAGTAATTCAGTGTGAGAAAATATCAGTCAAGACAATTCTCTGTCTTTAGTTTAATCACCCTTTCACTCACTCTCCTAGCGGCCATTAGTATGCATTGTTCCTCTGAGGCTTAGAACAAGAAAGGATCCACTGGGAGCATTTACCAGTGAATTGGCTGGCAAGTTGAGTTAAAGACCCCATATTGCCATCAATGTCTGAATCAGAAGGGTGCGAAATGATATACATCTCGTAGCATTATGAAACACAGACACAAATTTATGTCTTTATTACCACATATAGAAGAATAAAAACCAAAAAACGAATTCCGGAACAGATGGTCCTCTAATAGCCAGCCAAAGTGAAAACCCAGAGACATACTTCTGTTTTTCACAATAGTTTTTTGGTTTAGAATGTTTTCTATTTTACATCTGTTCAAACACTGGCATACAACTAAAATTTGCTCTTGCAGCATCTACTCACAAAGTAATTCTCAAATTTCAGAGTGAGTATTTACATGCCACAAATCCTTGTTAAATAACTGGCTTAGAAGACAATGGTTATCACACATTTATCATCTATACAATTATATAGATCAGAAACAGATTTGTCTCACATAAGGAAATGTCTTCTGTTTTAGACAGCTGAGAGCCAAATGTGGAACTTATCGACACAAATTTAGAAAAATAACAGCGAAATGTATGGTATATTCCAGATTAGAACTGGGGCAAATGTTTTCAGAGAGCTTGAAACAATACAGCAAAATCAAGCTACGTGACTTATTTGTTTTGGCTGGTTGTTGTTGGTTTTTTTTATCCTCAGATCGAAAGTCTACTAATATAAATGTGCTTAGTTAAAGATTATTTTTAGACTGCATTATTTTATTTAATTTTGTTGCGTTAAAATAGAAAGAATGTACCGAGTGAAAGTTTTGTCCATACTATATTAACTTCAAACTAAGAATTGTCTTTTCTAGCAATTCTGTTGTTTTCAGGTGAATTGCTGCAAGTATATGTATGTATACCAGATCATCATCTATCATACATACATTTTTAATACTATGAGAGTCTGTAATAAGCTTATATACTACTTATTCTGATCTAATTTTGCACTTTTAAAACTATCCTGGTGTTATTCCCCACAAAACTTTGAAGCCATTCTAAGAAGACAAAAAATTAAAATAGCAATATGCGTTATTTAGCTACCATGTAACAGTGGAATTATGCAGGGGTAAAAAAATTGAAAGAAACACTCCGTCCACCCACACAATTTCAGTATGCGAGTATTAGAGTCAAGCATTTGTCAAAGCACAGTTGAAAAGGCTGAAACAGTTGTTATCGGCCCTTATAAAATGTTCAAAATCTTGCTCGTAATTTCCAAACTTTTGCCAAAGGTGACAGGCATAGAGCAGGTAATGAGCCATTCCTACTGAATTAATAACCAAAGAAGCCTTCCACATTTCTGACACCAGTTCAGAGTTTGTTAGCTTACATATTTTTCTTAGATGTCAGGATTCCACGGGATGTCAGAGTGGATTTTTGAGCCTCGCTACCTCTGAAACAGATTATAACAGATGAGCAACACCTTTGAGTGTAAGCATTAAATTCAGTATCATCAATAAATGAACCAATTAGCCATGTTTAAGCCCTAGGCTTTAATTTAGCATAGAATTTCTCAAGCTTTCCAAGTCTCAACTCCCAGACGGTCATTGAGTAGATACTGCAAGAGCAACGGATAGATTTTTTTTTACCTGAGAAAATATGCAACACTAGTGCACTGAATATATATATAATAAATATATAATGAATATATGAATATATGATGTTGCACTATATATCTGCCTGATCTAATTCCTAGTAAAAGAACTACAGATGCTCAGAAGGAAAGAGAGATTTTGAAAGACAAATCTCTTTCCTTCCCTGCTCCTGGATTCTCCTAAACTCATTAACCTCAGCTGCTGGTCTGGGAACACAACATTGATCAAATTACCCAGGCAGCACTATATTTTTCTTCCTCTGTCAATCTGCATTAAAGTTCTGGCTACTGGAGTTCATATTTCTAATGTAATTGATTCCAAAAAATGCTGGTGCAGTTGTGGTCAAAATATTGTTACAAGCTACTGATTAAGGAGGGATTGTCTACAAAATTTCCTCTTCAGTATATAATTCTACTTTTAAATAGCATAGGTGTAAACTACTTTAAAGTTTGACAATTGATATTAACTATGCCTCCTTCCCTTTCCAGCCCAATCTCTATTATGCTCTATGTTGTCTCTGTCTTTATACAGAAATGGAAATAACACGACGTCCTTTGACAGAGAAGGTGGTTTGTTACAACATTTATAAAACTGTGATTGTATTTTCCTTCCCAGTGACTACTAGTAGGACAAGCAAAGAAAAATCTGTTTGGTTCTGAAGGGTTTCCTTAAAATGTATTTACAGGTTACACAATGCAAGAAATAAATAAATATATAAATGCTAGAATAAATATAAATATATAAATGCCAAGGGTAATATAGCCAGCCTCGAGCATTTAAGAAATAGATCCAGTTCCACAAAAATAATAAATTCAGCCTATAGAAATATTAAATGTGTGTATACACATACAAATAAGTAAAGTGAGCCAGAAATTCTTTGGTTCAAAATGCATTCTTCTTATAACAGAAAACAATCAAAATATCTGAACTTTAAGAAAAATATCAAATTTCTTGACCACTCCAAAAAATATGTTTTACAAAATTTTTTGCTTTTCCTAGATGTCATATGAATAAGTTCACAATCTCTAGGAAGAATGCTCAACTTTTCTACCTGGGAATGATGGAAAAATTCTGCTTTCTTTTCCCCCTCCATTGCCCTTCTGCAAAGTAAAATACCTCAAAATGAACAATGGATGATGAGTTCCACGAAAGCCCACTATATAGTTAGACGTATGTATGTGTATATACCTATATGTATAGACAAGTCCAAGCATCACAAAGGTAATACCATGAAATTATGACAGAAATTAAAACTTGAACTCCTGTTATAGAATTCTTATTTAATATCTATTTTAAAATACATTAAAAAAATTAAAGATTAACATGGTAATTAAGACAGTGAACATTTTAAAGAATCTGTTTCCACAGATGTCTAATGTCTGATAGTATTTCAATTCTCCAGTCATTCAGAGCAGTAGTTATGCCACTTTAGAAAATTATATTCTAAGTTTGTATATGGCAGTTCACCAAAAGTTTGTTTTCTCAGGACAAAGTCGCTCTGCTATTTAAGTCCTTTGGGGACTTACACCTTGAAGGACTGAACTATACTATCAATATGCTATGAAAAGTCCAATCAACTTTCATCTGTGTTTGAAAGTACACATTTCAATACTTTCCTTCAAGTCAAAATCACAGAAAGGGATCTGTTAGCTAATTAGCACCTGTCTGAAGTGGCATACATACACTCTTGCGTTAAGTTCTGGAACACAAAACAAATACATGTAGGTAATAACCATGTTTGATACACTACATAGATCGTATAATTAAGTGCAGAAAAAAAATCAGGGTCATGAAGAAAAAATTTAACATTATCTTGAGCTGGAATCTTGTATTCTGAATTTCACTCTTAAATGGGTGCTGTGGAATTCTTGGGAGGGAGCACTCTCACTCACCAGAGACTGTCACCTAATCGCTATAATTGATAAGGAGATAGCTCCACAGAAGAAGGTTGATAATTTTTTTGGGGGGGAGCTGTATTGAAATACTATCTGAAGCTATTGTTAAGGATATTAAATAAATAGAAGCAACCATTCTCTTGAATAATACATAGGAAGTAAATTAAAAACCCAGTAGTAGAACTTGGAGTTAAAATCAAGATATTTTGAATTCTCCTGGTTATTGTTAACTTAAAATCCCTTTTTTTATCCTGTTAATTCCAAATTTTTCTTCAAGTATTTTGGAAGAGAGAAACATCAGTTTTCTAAAAAAAAAAAAAAAAAATTAAAAAATACAGAACTTAAGATATTTCATATTCTTTATATATTCAACTTCCTAAGAGTTAAGCTTTATTTGTAGTTTTTCTGTGTCTATTGCATGAGTCAGATAAATCCACGTACAACAAAGTTCCTGGCTTCTGTTGGATTTCTGAAGTTCTAAACCACCTTAAATGGAAGGAACCCATACACTTTTCCTTAAATGTAATTACTATGAGAACAAATAAGTTCTAGATTGTTACCCTGACCCATGAAGCATATGACTTCAATTTTATAGTAGATATATATCCTGAATAAGGAATAAACTAAATTAAAAAAAAAAAAAAGGCATCTGAAATTAATTCAGCCACAGCATGCTTTTCTTCATGTTACCAAGAAAGAGTATTGGTGGTGTCATGAAGTAATATGTACTGGCCTTGGGCAGAATTCCAACAGCAAAAAGCTCTTACTTTTTGTGTAAAGGTATTACCTTTCGGGTAAAGGTATCCAACCTGAGCACTAGAGGATGTGACATTATGAAACAATTTGGTTGAGGTAGGGGGTTCTGAGCGACACAGAGCCTATAGTTCCAGAGACACTGGGGCTGGAATAGGCATGCCAAGGGGATCATGGTAGGCTACAGCATTGCTGTCCCCAAACCTTTCTAAACTGAAACAGCAATGGTGATGGGCACCTCGGGTGCAGCACTGAGATTTCTTTGTGGTTGGGATTAGGGTTCAGAGAGACAGAAAGCCCACAGTCCTGGGTGGCTGGAAAATAGCCTCATTTCAGGGCACCAACATTATTGCCTCTACACCTTTCTAATGGTGGCTACCTGTGGAGATTGGAAACTCAGCTGCAGCACCAACATCCCACTAGGACTAGGATTAGGGTTAGGGTTCAGAGAGCTACAGAATCTACAGTTCCAGGGACACTAGTTCCGGAAAAGACACTCCAAGACGATTACTGCAGGGTGCCAACATGGCTGTGTCAATCCTTTTCCAATCTGTGCCACCAACGGTGATGAGGACCTCAGCTGCAGTGCATGTTATTCTGCTAGGGTTAAGGTTCAGATAACCCATGGTCTTAGGGGTACTGGGGCTGGAATAAGCCAAGGGGATCATATTTAGATTTTAAATTTATTAGATTTTTTTTTTCTGTATAAACTAGCTTGCTTATGTTTGAAAACACTCTCTACTAAAGCAGTTTTGTTCACAACAGCTAAATATCTGATTTTTTTGCTATTAAGGGTCTTTAAAAATGATCTGTTACCCACTGAGACAAAGATCTTTGGTGATGATGCAGCTAAAATTCATGAAGCGGTAAAGAACCTGTATGACCTCTCAGAGCAGTGATCCACACTTGCTGCAGCAACCATGCAGAACAGATATTTTACATTAGTAGAGCTAGAGAAGGTTTCACTTTTCTAAATCTAGAGACAACACAGCCTCTGTTCTTTGCAGAAAGATACTTTGATCCTGCTTCCCTGGCTGCAATCCTTGAGAAGACTCAATTTTTTAACATTCTCTCTTCTTTCCATGCAGATGGCATTGTCAATATCTTTAGAAATTATTTTTTTACACTTATTTCTAATAGAAAATTAATATCAGGGAAAATAAAGAACATCAGATAACATAATTTGAAGGAAAAAATCCAGAAGTTATTACAATGTTTTCAACAATCTACAGATCATGTTTTTTCTTCCTTGTGATTCAAGAGAGGTAGCGATTATATCTCTGTGTGCAATAGAATATTCAGTTTATTTCACAGCTGTTTTCAAATGAACCCCCAGCTTCTGATCATCTTAAACCTATTACCCTTTGGTCTCAATCTTTTATCTTCCCCTTCTTGTATACATTTCTGCAAAGCTGAGAAAGGATATTCCTTAAAATCTATGGGTTATCTGACTACAGATTTTACAAGTATAACAATATTTTTTTTTACATTTGACCATGAAATACTGCATCTCCGCTGTACATTTTCACACCTATTAATTAAGAATCATCATTTGAAGGTTACAATGGGGAACCAAGGGTTATTTGTTCAAAGTCAAATACATGGGAACCACAATGTTCCTCAGGTGTGTGGCACATGCAATAAGCCATACTGTTGTTAAACCGCAGGACTTCAAACACATATTGCTCATGCAGTATATTCAATACATTTTAAATATCCTTTGCATGCATTGTAATCGGTAAATTAACCCTAAATAAGAAAACTACTTGAAAGTAGTTCAAGACTTTTCTGTGGAAAATCTTTTTGCCCATTTCAGTACACGTGAAAACCAAAAATATGGAGATTAGCTTGTCTCTTTTTAACCATCTTCGATTGGATCTTTTATCTTAGATAAGATTTTATGTTTAAAAAAAATAATTTAGTAATGTACTATCTTTCAAATTGTAAGGGTAATATATATAGCACAAGACTAATGTGGCCTCCATAACGTTAAATTAATTTGACGAAAATAACTTGAAATACATATGTCAGAAAACTTTACAATGAAGTCTTACATTCTGGAAATAGTATCTTTTTTTTGCAAGAACAAAATACAGGAGAAATATTAATTTTTACCAATTCAAACCTTCTTCTTAATGAAATGTGTATATTCTAAGATAACCTCACATTAGTTAATATTTATTTTAGGTAAGTATTAGGCTTTCTTCTCTGGTCCTCCTGAAAACCTGCACCCAGTAAAATTTCAGATGTATGAGATTTGAAGCCATAAGGTTTTTACAATGTTAAAAGATAGAACAAAGACATTTCATTACAACTGTAAACAATTTACTTCTGAATATAGTACTATGTACTATCTATTTTCAGATTAAAAACAATAAAAAATAAAGCAAACAAAAAATATTTTATTTTTATATTGCCCCATTAAAGCCTCATGGATAGTCATTAGAAATGTGGAAAATTGCCCATCCATTCCTCATACTGTTCTTCTTCTACTGACCTTTAGAATTTTTTTATTGCTACCCATCAATTCTGATTGCCCTCCAAGTAAGAACAATCATTACTACAAAATCTGTAGTAGGCTTTGTACTCATCCATCTCCTACAACACAGTCCATTTCTTGTCTTACAGACACATAAGGCAGAGCCTTAACGACAGCTCTGGTGAGTGATGGGGAATATTTTGATAATATTACCAAGGAAAAAAAAACGTCTATTTTATAGTGAGCAGCCTCACATGATGGATTGCATGTTCTCTTAAATTTGCATTACAGTATTAGAAAAGATCAATACTAAAGAAACAGTATGGAAACGTAAAATTGGTGAGATGATACGAAAAGAACCTTAGTGTCTGTAACAATGTACAAAATAGTATTCTTCTATTTTATTCTGAAAATGTGTTAAGGAAATAAGTAATTTAGAAATAAATATACTTCTCTGTCAGAGCACAGTTGATCAAACTCAGTCTCCGGAAAGTGTAGAAGTGAAACACAGTACTGAGATAAAGTATAGAATCTTAAAATAATTATTTTAAACTTGAGATTTTTTAAATTCATCTTTTGCCTGTGTTTAGGAAACTTCCTTGTCTGACTATCCAGAAGCCACTGTGACAGTCACACCTGCCCCACCTGCACTAGGACAGAGATGCCTTCACAGCAGGTGGCTCCAGTGAGCTGATGGGTGCCCCGCTTGATTCCCTTCACACACTGCCCTCACACAGTCAAATCTGTTTTCCTCACCAGCTCAACCCCAGGTTTTCCATAGCAGAGTCTCAGATGTCCAGATCCTTCAAATATTTTAATCTTGATGTAACAAGTAAATAAAAATAGCAACTCAAGCTGGTTCCTCTGAGGAGGGACCCTGAGCAAAGGAAACCCTGGGCTTTTATAGCCTCATAGTCTCAGTGTGCAAAATCTGGGGGACACGGCTCCTACCATGTCTCTGAGTCAGGCCCTCCTGCAGTCCCATGTCCAAGCCCAGCCTTGGCCCAACCCTCTCGTCATAGAGGTGTCTGATTTCTAGGTCTGGGTCTGCCCTGGTGCCCTCAGCTGCTCTGCTCTTCTTGGGTAGTGGGACAGTCCTGGCTGCCAGGTCCCATCCCAACAGACACCCTGTCGTCCCTGTGACAAGTTTATAGGGAGCTGTCAGCCATGCTGAACCCAGATATTAACCCTGGACTTGTTAAGCTTAGTCCTTACTAAAGTTTCTTCACTTACACTTTTCATTAGCCACGTGTGATTTGTTGGATATGACATGCAGAAAAATATCATGGTCAAGAAGAGAGAAGGGAATACTTACATTATGACCCGCCTTGCCAGGTAGCAGTAACTTTTGTTTTATTATTAAGTCCCTTAGAGTGAATTAAAGTAAATCAATACTGGATGATCAGTATTTACATAGATAAATAGATAGATAGACAGACAGATGGATAGACAGATAGAATGGTTTATTTTAGAACAATTTGGTTGAGAGGGAAAACAGCTTTGTATCCGCTTGTAATATAGCCACCCAAAAAAATGTGTAAGGGAAAAGAGAGAAAGAAAGAGAGAGAGAAACAAATAGTCACCACTAGCTCTATAGTCACCACTCAAAGGTCTCCATCAACCCTGGTTGTTGTCTTCCTTGGTGTCTTGGTTCTTCAGAGAGTAGGGGGGAAGAGAATCCTGCAAAACAAAGTTTGATGGGTTTATATACCCTGAGGAACTCTCCTAGTGCCTCCCCGTGTGTGTAGGGGGGGCTGTCATTCTAAGTTTGGGGAGCGGGGCTGGTTCAAAGGCACCTCTGCTAAGAGGTCTTTTCCAGGGCAGTGATGGGTGTGTGCCTACAGGGCCCCTTCTGACACAGCCTGGCTCATAGGAGATAAACATCACACACCCAGAGAGTTCCACTGGTCTCCTTTAGATAAACATCACATGCACCTAAAGAAGCATCACAGATCCAAGACTTCACCCTTGGCCTTCAAAACTAATAGTTTGTGGGTTATGGCCTCCCTCCCTCAGTCTTACCTTCAATTCCCTGGTAGGAGGCTTGCACAGCTTGCTCCAGTAGCAATGTTTTAAGGCAATAAAAAGTCCAGTTCCTCACAACTTATCATATTGTTAAGAAACTTGGGATATTGAAAACTTTACTAGCCAAAATTACGGAGTCTATGCATGTATAAATTTAGAAGGTTTACATTAAGTTAATGAATCAGAGTTTAGTGACACTGACAAATGATCAGCCAAGCACTGTAGCAACTCTTGTTGTGCTCAGTTCTGTATGCACAGAGGTGTGTCAAGTGCTAGCATGAGAAAACTTCTTTGGCACTTGAGTGACTTGCTTATGCCATTTAAACAAATGCTTGTATCTTCCTTGTTTTACTTCTTTTCAAGCTTTTGCCAACAATCTGAGAGCTTATCTTGTTGCCTGAATATTCAACTCCTTTAGAGCAGACTTTCAGAAACAAACCCTTTCAAGGGAGTTGCTGTGTGGATTGGACTTTGGGCTGTGAGGATACTGCCTTCCTATGCCACTGGAGCTGAAAATTGTGCACTGTCAGATCCAGGATATTTCTTCCATCTAAGTGTGATGGATGTGGCTGCTGTAGTTTTTGTTGGCAGGTCTGGGCAATTAGCAAGACTGAACATGGATTTTCGAGATATAGCTGAAGAGGTACATGCGTGCATACACATGCACTCTCCCCACCAGCATGTCTAAGACAGAGACAACTGTCTAACAACTAAGACAGACAGAAAACATTGTTGTCATGGCACCCACATAAATACTTTCAGCTCTCACATACATGAACCCAGCTAGGCAGTGCTGTCATTTTTCCTGGTAGTCAAGCTTGGAGTTTAACAGAGTAAACACATATACATAGAGAGGATTAAAATTCCCTAATGGAAAATACACTGCAGACTTTACAGCTGCAGGCATCCCTGACTACTCACTGTGAACTGTGTCCCCTTTTCCAGGTGCTAGCCTCTAGGTCCATACACATGGAATGAAACTGTACAGGAAATAGTGAAGAACATGATTTGATAACAAGATAGGACGGATTCAGTGATCAGGTACAAGGCTCAGTCATAAAAGTGCAAGTATGCTGTTTAGCAGCTTATTGGCATACAACTATTCCTTTCTATTCACCTTCTCTCAGTTTTCTATGCTTGTACTTCTGTGAACCACTTTGATCCCTTCTTTTCATCAGGTATTTCTCCTCTGAAGAAACCAGTCACTAATTACCTTTTTCCAATTTGTCGCAGTTTAGCTAGATTCATAACCAAATTTGATATTTTTGATAGCCTTCCTGTGACTAAGCCTTACAGGAAGCCTTCATTATATAGTAGCAGGCAAGATTCCAGCCAGTTTCAACATTGTATGTTGTAGCTAAAAGAGAAAATAAAAGTACTTGTTGGGCTTTGAAAATATTCTTGCCAGCTTCACTACTGCATCTTTGAACCTGTGAAATTCATCTAGCTTTCATCCAGTTTTCCTTTGACCTTTCTGGAAAGATCATATTTCCTTCTACTTTGTCAAACTTCACTCAATTTATTCAGAAGTTGTAACTGTTAGCAGAAAAATGTACATTAATAGCAAAAGTATGCTCGTCGAGTTTCTGCCTGGTTGTCTGGAAATTTCATTTTTGTGGATGAGGTCTTTATTCTCAGTGTTCTGATCTTGCAGATACCAAGATACAAATTCTGAGTCAGTTCCAAAGCTCTTGATCCGAATAGTGCTCACATTCTGCTCTTCTTCCTACAACTAATTTTAAAAGTGGATTAGAGCACCAGAGTTGTTCATAGATGTTAGGGTAACTATATAATACATGCTGTTACAAGCTGCAGAGCCAATGTTTCTAACTGACATACCTGAGATTTCAGTTTTGAAAACAAAAAGCAAACCTAGACTTGTCCAGGGGAAAATCCACTTGCCTGCAGAAAAATCTTTGCACTGGAGAAATGCCAGTAATAGACAATGAGCTCAAAACAGAAATAAACATCCACGTCAGCATCTGAAATGCACCAAATAGATCTGAATAGCCTTTACCAGCTTCAACTGAGTCCCCACTCACCCCATCTACCCATGGGCTCAAAATACCCAATTTGATCCAGGCCTGGGGAGACCATTGTAGGAGTGCCTGTCTCCAGTTGTGTCTCCTAGACAGACCTTCCACGTCTGCACTGCAGTTAGCTTGTCTCCAATCATGGATGCCTGTACTGATCCCTGGATTGACTACTCAGACCACCATTTGAGAGCCTCAAGCTCCTACTGGGAACCAATCCCAACCTTGGCTCAATGCTTGCCTGAAGTTCCTGGGACTGTTGGTAGGACTCATTACTGGCTTTGGTGCTGCCTACCACATTCAGGCCCTGCAACACAATGCCCATCACAGGGTTACAGCCAAACCCCAGGGGCTTTTCTGTGCTTGGCTAAGCCCCAAGGGAGCCATCAGTCCTGGCTGTGCCCTGACAGTAGGTTCAGGTTTCTAACCCAAACACCATGGAGAGTGGCCCAGCAATCCAGGGCTTACCCAAAGTTAAAAGCCTGGCCCTGAACTCTGGGTCTCCCCAGAGGGCCAAACTGCTGACCAGCTCCAGGCATCTGAGTGAGTTCTCTCTCCCCAGTCCTCTCTGGACTCAGGGCTCCTTAGAGGCAGTGTCCTCTCCCCCCAGGAACATCAGGAACAGCCTGCTCTACTCTAAATACCTTATGCTGTCCTTGCTATGGTCCTGACCCAACTCCACGTCCCCACTGCCATGCCCCTGTTCTAGCTTCAAGACTCTGTCCCATCTCTGTATTAGCTCCAGGTTCCCCATCTCATCCCCAAGTGTTCTTTGCAATTGTCCTTCTGTGACACCATGGCCTTCCTGTGATCCTGACCTGAATCTGAGCTCCAGTCTGATCCAGTCTCTTTTCCAGTTCCCTACCCCATCTATGCATCCCCTGAAACAGACCCCTGATGTCCCATAGCTATCAAAACACTGTACAGCATGTCCCTTATGAGCCTAGGAGGACAACACTTTCTCAGGTGAGGGGAAAGATGGGGTTCTGTCAGGATCCTGAGAGCATTAGAAACAGTCACTACCCCTGCTCAGTATCTACAGTGGCCTCCTCCCACCCCTACCTGTGGCCCAGGATGCCATTTCAGCTCAGGCATAGTCTCTGAGTCCTGATCTTTGCTGTAGGTTTGCTTTTCTCCATTCCTGTGACAACAAGGACCCCCACTGTAGCATCATCTCTGTCCCTATCTCTGTCTTAGCACCCTTACGGCTACATATCTACAGCCCAATGCAGTAGAAAGTTAATTTCTTATGTGGTCTCCTTGGACCTAGGTTGTAACTTATCACCAGCTCTGTTTGCTGAGTAGACTCCAGAGCTATGTAGCATCTTGACTCCAGGTCTTTCTCTGGTGCCACCTCCTACTGCTCGTCTCCATATGGACCTAGACCTGATCCACTGATGGCATGTTGTGTCAGAAGTTGTTTAGCTTCTGTATTAAAAGAAGTTTCATCACATTAGCAAACATGACTGAAGCTAATAAAGACTATATAGGAAATTGTCTTGTGTGCAGGCATTCATAGTACTGAGTTGAAATCTCTTACCTGTTGTCATCTCTCTTCCACAGCTATTTTAAATAGAAGACACTTAAGATAGATAGTGTTTTTTTAAAAAAAATACCCCTCCTTCTGAAAACCTGAAATTTCATTTTAAATGGGTCATAAAATGTTGATGCAGCCATTTTTTTTCTCTTGTTGTACACTGGTCACGTCTTTTAATAGTCTTTTTGAGGTACCTTCTATTAAATTACATAAAATCCCTGAACATTTTAACTATTCTACGAGATACAGAGATCCCTCCTCCCTATTCACCATCATCTCTTCCCAAGGAAAATAAGGTATACAGAGGGAAGATGCTTGTGTAAATTTGAAGTTAGGATATTTCTGAAGCATTTTTACCAGCACTATGTAATGCATCATGGAATCCATGCACTTCATGTATGTGTGTGTTTTCCTAAATGTAAAAAGGGAAAAAAAAAAAAAAGATAACGTCAATAAAAACCAAACCAAACCAAAACAAAAACCACCAAAAATCAAATGCCCCCTGCCACAAGATCACATATTGTGTTGTCTTGTTTAACATGCATGATAGTACATATTCTTTCATTAGTTAACATATAATCTATTTATTTATGTGTATGTCCATCTGTAGAATGTCTAGAACTTTGAGTTATATGCTACAGGAAGAATTTACTATAACTGTGATGTGAATACATGCAAGACTTTTCCTGTTCTTGGCTGTACAATGTTCATGCTCTAATGAGGTACTCAGCCTGCACAGATGAACTTTTCTGACACTCTCATTCTTTATCATAAGAAATATAATTGGCTATTCAGACTTCCTGAAAATAGGTGAAACACCACAGACTTCAATCGGGTAATCCCACAGACTCAAATACAGATGGGGTTGTAGGAAATGAAAGACAGAAGAGCAATGTTATCTATATTGCAACCTTTTTGTTCGATTTTCAGTCTGACCACAGCTTACAGTCTGTAGTCAAAGGAAAGGTTAGTTCTAAAGCACAGCATCACTTGTTGAAGGTTATGATCACATTCTTTATAAGAATCATATAAAAAATAAAAGAGAAGATTGCTTCTGAGTTTAATTTGAAGTTCTGTGACTGTATTTAGGAATACCTACCCACCATCTAAATGAGTTCCTATAAGAATTAAGGTTAATGTAATATAAAATAGGACACACATTGTTAGTGCACACAAGAGATTTCATTAAAATCATTGTGATCTCCGCAATTCCTACCCTAGACTACTGAAAACCATTGTTAGTTATGCAAGAGCATTTGATTTTTAATCTCATGCTACATTTGAAACTTCAAGAAGTACCAAGAACTTCTTTACATTATCATGTTTCGTCTTTTAAAAAAAGAAGTCTAGCATATTTCATTTAAAATGGAGGCAATCTATAATGCAGGCCATATGAGAAATCATTACAAATGTTTTAAATGTAGTTTGACTCTAAAGGAGGTAGTTGACTTGCAATTTATTTGGTACTGAGGACTAAACAATTATTTTGCATTTTCTGAAGAAAACAGAGCAAAGAAGACAGTAAAATGTTGTGATAATTTTTATACCAGCACAATGACACAAAAGATTCTTTGAAGCTAATATTTCCCAAATGAATCAGCAATTTCAAATACCATATTGTAAATATTTTTATAACCTAACATCATGCATTTAACTGGAGCAAAATGTCCTTTAAAGAAAGAAAGTGAAGCTCAGACTTTCATGATTCACAGAGAAACAGTTGAAATTACGATCCATCGGCATGTGGTTGTCCCTGCTTGGAGGAGGCATTTGACTAGATGAGTCCAAATGTCTCTTTCAAATTATTTGAAATTATTTGGTTTTTTCCTTTGAAATCTAGGGTTGTAATGTAGGCACAATGAAGCAGCACAGAATTAAACAGCGTTTCTGCAACTCCAGAGATGAATACTTGTAATCACTTACAGCTGTGAAAACAAAGTGAAATGTGGTTTTTTTCTGGTTTTGCTCTTTGAATTTTATACAGGATTAATATTATTTAATATTTATAAAAATCTTTTAAGAAGGTAAATATTTGCATCTTTCAATCAAAATTAAGTATAACAAGAATGAAGGTGTAATAGTAAGTTTTAGTGAAAAAAGATATTTTGTGCCTATGTTGAGAAAACATTCTATATACACTTAATACCTCCTTTACTGTTTACGTCTCTTACGCAGCTGTCTTTTATTTAGAATCAATTTCTGTTCAGAGCTATTGGTGAGATAATTATCTCCTTATTTATCGCCTTATTTATTACATCAATTTTGAGTCAAGTTATACTGAAAGAAATGTAAACTTTTTCATAATGGGCTATGAGATGCTGGTTTGTAGTTATACATTTGTCCTAAAGTAAGAGATGAGATTTGTTATATCAGAAGTTGAAATAGTTTCTAAGCAGTAGATGCAATAAACACATCCTTGAGTACCACCTCAACTAGCAAACCAGACCAAATCAATATTTTGTTCAATATAACAGCATAGTGTTAAGGAACAGTGTTTTAGTACTTTCATTTAATTTAATGTCATTTCTTCATTTAATTTCATTGTATTTCACTATCATTGCATTGCATTTTATTACATTAAGGGTCTCCTGGGTTTTCCTGTCATTGTCATCATTCTATTACTATGTTTTGCATTTATTAAAGTTACTCATAAGTTATTTTGATCTGACAGGAGACAATCCCTTCCAGATTTCTAGGCTTTGTTTTTGAGGAAACCGCCTACACAAACTGAATTCTTGAGATTAAAATTTCCATTCTTCTAATGGATGACAGCTGTTATGGAGATGTAGTACTTAATCTAGTTCTTCCACCTTTTGCTTTCATTGCTTTTAATTAACTAGTTCTAACTATTTTCATACTGCTGAAAAAAGAAATTCTTTTCACTGTAATTCACTCCCAGGGTCATGAAGCAGTAAAATTCCTTTAGAAACTGAAATTTTTAAAGTTTTCTAGCTTTCAAGCCAAACTAATCTGCAAATCTGACAGTAGTCAGACAGTCAGTCTGACAGTAATTTCTGTTTTTCTTCAGATTAAGAACATACTGAAATTGTTAGTAAACCCAGAAAATTTATGCTCAGATTGTGCAGAGGCAGTGGTAAGTCTGTAAGGTTAAATTATTTCCCCCCCGTCCTCCCCCAGATATATGACATTATCATTTAGTTCCCAGGAAAGCAGTGCTAAATTAAGATTATAATCACTTGTTATAACCACTCTTTGGAAGCCACCACTAACTTGTGATTTAAGACTGGATAAAATATTGAGACATTTACAATAAATCACATTTTTTCATTCAATATCAAACACAGGAAAACAGTGTTAAAACAAAGGGGTTTTTTTGTCAGGACAAGGTTACTTTTCTGCTACATAAATTCTGCAACAGAAAAGACACATTTATCTCCAAAATAGGAGACATTGGTCTTGGAACTAAAAAAATAGGTAATCAACAGCTGTCTTTTGCAAAGAAGTTACCTTGTTTACTGTTCTCCTCTCTGCATTGAACTCTTAGGCTTTACTTCATGTGCACTGTAATAAAACAGTGTTTTGTCCTCCTATGATTTCTCTGGTTTAAAGGATTTTTCTCTGTTTTTCCTAATTTTGTTAGTCAAAATAATGACATATTTTTTGTATTTACAGAGGAACTCAGATGTCCAGAAGAGATCTGGTAGGGAGAAATTAACATGTCATTCTATGACTGACATTTTCAGTCAGTTCAGGCAGTGATACAATGTTCAGTAGACACTGGGCTGTATTGAAACAGTGCATACAAGCTGTCTCAAATTTTGAATATATTTACTAATGTGTTGTCAGTTTATGCTTTGAAGTAGTGAGGTAAAGTCCGAGATTCTGAAATGCCTCAAAAAAACCCTCCAAAACCAAAACCAACCAACCAAAAAAAAAAAACCAAAACACCCTTGATTCACAAAAATTGAAAATTTGAAGCACTGCCTCCAGAAAAACTGAGGAAACAAGCCTTGAAAGGTACGCAATTGAACAACCACTAAAATTCAGTAGACATCCCACAACATATTATAATCTCATATGAAGAATGGAGATCTAGCACCGAGCGTAGAATCAGTACCCAAACAGTCTGCAATAGCAAAGAAGATCCCACAATAGGCACGGAATGAAAACGTAGCTCTATGTGCTGTCCCAGTAACCCTAATGAGAGGCAATGCTGAGTAAGGTAGGTGAAACGACAAAATGAAACAAGTATATTCTTTTCCTCTGTATGCCTTGAGGAATCTTTGTTGTGACCTTGTAATGTGCCCTGGAGAATTGCCTCAAGATCGGTCCTGTTTTTATTTGCTCTTCAGTCAGGAAGCAGCAGAGTAAAAACATCTTATCAATAATTCAAGGAAAACAAACAAACAAGCAAACAATTATTTTGCAATCCATAATAGGAGAATACATTGATATATTCCCAAATAAACATCAGCTTGCTTTATTTTTACTATACCACATTTTCTTGTGTTTACATTGACTTTCTACTCCAACTACCCATGTGCATTTTAAGCACTATGATGTGCTTTAAAAAAAGTGTAAAATTAAATATATCTTAAATAAATAGTCTATCTCATTTAATCATGCTTTTTTTTATGATTGTTGATAAAAAATGAGGAAAATATTTTGAATAGTTCTCCTTTAATATATAAGATTGCAAAGAATGTTAAGAACACATAAGTACTGTTAGTATCAAAAGAGCAGGCGATAGACTAACTCAGGAAATTACTGTAGTAGCCATTCCAGACAAACATCTGTAACCTCAGCTGCATAGAGAGCTTAAGGCAAACCTTGAAAAAGAAGTTCAGACATGAGTTAATTAATGTGACAAAACAAGTATAATGGACATCTGACAAGATTTTTTAAAAATAGAATTCTATTTAGAGGTGTTGTATAGGTATTTAGGCTACTAAAAACATGCCAGGATGTAGAGATGCATGAGTCATTATTTCTCAACATTTTAAAGAAAAGCTTGTAAAAATTAAGTATGACAAAAAGTGCAAAATATTTAAAAATAAATCAAAAGAAATAAATGTGGCATCTTCCTTAAGGAATAATGTTTCTCAGTATCTTTTTTATCTTTTATAGGATCTGAAGTATAGCTAAATTACACGCAATGTGTTAAAAAGGCTTTTATTCCATTAGAAAAATGTGGGTTTGAAGCAAGGTTAACTATCAGAGTGAATATTTGCAATTCAAAGGGAATAATGCCTTGGACTTCTTTGTGCAAGTCCGAAGGGAACTATTTTAACTGGACTAACATAATGGTTAATGATCTACTCGATGCTGCTACCTGAGATAGGAATGTACGTGCACTTTTTGCTCTCCTTAGCTTTTAGAGGAGATTATTCTTCTGGGATCATTCCTTTGAGGTGCACAAAAAGTATAAACACTTCCACTATTATTGGTGTGTACTGACTTTCTATTTCAGGACTATTATATTTACATCTGCATAGCTTCTCCTTCCTTTAGTTACTTTTGGTTGAGAACTGGGTCTATTGTACTTAAAGAAGAATTCATGTATTTCCATTGTCTTGAACAATAATTAATTTGATTTCAGACAAATGTACTAAATTAATACCTGCTATTTTTGCATTTTACTTTGTATAAATACATAAAATAATGTCTCTCACTGGAGAAACATATAGAGTAAAATCTGATTCAAGACTAAGACATCTAAATGGAGTCACCTACAAAAAAACAAATCTTTATGTCTGTTCCATCTCAGTTTTCATTTTACCTAACAGAAATCCAGTCAAAGCAGTCATTGGAAACCATAGTAAAATGTAGTGAGAAAATGTTAAAATCATTATCTAGTTGTTTTGTGTGCTTTAGGATAATCCTGGGTACATAAAGTATCTATATAGTGTTGATGCATGCAAATTCATATTTGCAGAAAATACTCGTAAAAGTGGCAGCTCTAGATGACACTAGATGAGTAACAGGATTTTGCCCCCAGTGGCTACTCTAGAGGGGACTGAATCAACATAGGAGTTTAGAGTTAATGAAACCAAATTAGTATGAACCGTTTTCAGCACAGCCTTAGAATCCAAACTTCCTATCCTTTCTACCTTGATAGTTCTTGAGGAGTTTCTGAGGTTATCACTAAAAAGAGTCAGAATGTTTAATCTAAAAAGATTATTAATAAAATAAAATAGGAAATACTGAAATTCCATCTGATTAATAAAAGCTTTATAATAGCTATAGTTGTGACCTACCCATTCTCGTTAATTTCAGTAAGTTCTCTAACTAAAAAATTGTGCAGTTTCCCCAAGTACATTTGAATTAGAGTATCAAATGTAAATGTTTGGCATAAAGTATTTATGTAAATCTTTGAGATAAATGCATATATACAATGCCATACTGAAACTGAAGTATTTTATGTAGGCTGTTCTTTTTCAGGGCAGTGAGATGAAGACACAAAAGGATTACACAGCTGGTCATGTAATGTTGAACTAGATGATCTTTAAAGGTTCCTTCCAACCCAAGCCATTCTATGATTCTATGTAATTACTTTAAGCTGATTGCCTTCAGAATTTACTCTAGCACTTTCATGCCCAGCAAAAACATGTAAGTTTACTCAGGACTAGTGTTTCAATCACAGCAACATCATATCTATGAGCTATACTAGCTGTTTGCAAATATAACAGATCTACTCATCACAATTTATCTTCTTTGTAATCAGAATTGTTTTTATTTGGTACATACTTTTCTGTCTCCTACAATTAATGTTCTCAGATGTGGCAACTATTTAGGAGTTTATGTGGATATTTCATACATCAGGAGAAAGAGAATGTTTTCACCTCCTGTAGAGTGACAGGAAATATTGCCTGTCCACTCTAAACAAAGAATGTAATGGAAGATGTAGGAAATATATTTAACTGCTAGAACTTTTTGAATACCATTCCACTAGTAGTCATCATCTGTAAGTCTTTTAGTCTGGGACTAAGAAAGCACCTAGACAGATTGATGGAAAGTATTTTAAAAGAATTTACCAGTGATCAAGTTTTTACATTAAGAAATATTCAGAGTAGGTTTCACGGAAAATCCAGAGAGACTTTCATTTATGCAAGTGGGCTGAGACATGGAAAATAAAATCTAATGTTGGCAATTATGCAGCAATACGTGATGACAGGAAAAACACTGATCTGAAATGTAAATTACACAGCATTATTTTTTTTTTTAATATCCTAATCTAGATCTTAACTGGGAGAGAAAATTTCAGGAAAAAGATATGAATTATCTTACAGACCCTATGTTAAAAATCGCTAAAAAAAAAATTATTGGTTGTATGGAAACTAGCTGTTATTATTTATTGAATAGCAAAAAAATTATGCATTTCACGAACAAAAGTGTACCGTAGAAGCATACGGTAATAGGTTGTATAAACCACAAATAATATTCTAACTTATGACCTGGCTTTCATATTATTTAGCTCTAATTCAAGGAATATATATATTTTTGTAGCCAGCACTAATGTTTATTGCATTCAGGTTGTAGTTATTTTGACTAGTATATATTTTTCAGATCATTAGGTACATAACATCACTGTGAGATACACAAATAATTGTACATCATCCCTTTTCAGGTCCAGTTTGAGGTTATGTAATTTCTATTCTAGAAAAAAACTAAAAGAATTTTCCTTGGTAATTACATACATGTATGTGAGTTATTACCTCCTTCGCTATTGTATGAATTTATATAGAATCTAAAGTTTTCCTGGTTCGTGTTTCACTGACTGTCCTCTAAATGTTACCTCTCTGTTTAAATGTTATATTTATACCCCTACTTGAAAAAGGAATATCAGTCAGTTTATGAATACAGGAAGTTCTCACTGAATATTTCCTAAGGATAGTACTTATTTTTGGTTAAAAAACAATCCCTATATATATGGCCTATATACATAAGGGTGTGGCTTTTTTTTTTGTTTCATTTGTTTGGTTGGTTTTGTTGTTTCAGGGCTAGTAGAAGCCCTGTAATCTCTCTGAAGCATTTAAATTATTTAAACCATTAAGTACACAGTTTTCATCGAGGAGAAATAATAACTTGAAACAAAATGTACAACAAAATTACAGGCTTCACTCCTGTGTGCTGGAAATTTTGTTTTTGCCAGACTACTATAAAAACTTCAGCACTCTGAAGTTCTGCTACTACATTGTAGAGTCACTATTTCTGTGCAAAAATGGGTTGTTCCTCGTTTGATAGATGGGTGCACTCTGAGTTAATAACAGACAGAATTACGCTTCCACAAATATTGAAGATATTCAGAGCTTGACTGAACACAGTCCTGGGAAACTTGGTCTACCTGGACCTGCTCGGGGAGTTGGAGTAGATGACCTCAAGAGATCCCTTGCAACCTAAATGATTCTATGAATCTGTGAAATGGATAGAAATTGCACAGCGGCAATGGACAGTGATAAGTCACCATGTATTCCCAAAAGAAAAGATTCCTGAAAGTCAGACTGATTTGGTTGTGAGAAAAAGATAAAAACCAGGAGCAGTAATAGTATAGAAAGAATTTTTAAAGTAAAAAGAAGACAGTTAAAGGAAATCAAAGTTTCCTGCAGTTGTCTATACCTTTGCTGATGTTAACTTTCAGAGATTCATTTTCTTCCTTTGTCTTGGAAGTATATGAAAGCTACTCTGAGTGTAAAATCCACACAAATACAGTGGAGGTACAGTTGTTTAAAAGAGAAGCATAAAACGTTTTTAAAAAGTTGCACAAAGTTCAAGTCTAGTCTTGAGGTAGTTCACTGCATGCAAGTCAATAGAATAATAAACATTACGTGGATTCATCCTATTTGGATTAATTAAGGCTGGAGTTTTAGCACCTGTTCCAACTCTTTTGTTTCACTTCTGTGTACACTTACACTAAAAAGAAAAAAAAATAAAAGGAGAAAATTACATTATTTGCCATCTGTTTTTCCATATTCTCATTACTGTTTGTCTTTTAAAATGAAGCTTTTCTATCTTTTTAGTCCAGCCATTTCAGAATCATTCTACTCCCAGTTTCCTGCTACTTTCCTATAATGCATGATTTATCCCATACTGCATCCCCAGTATATGGGGTTTTCTGTGTCAGCCAAATTCTGTGGACATTCTTTTCTCAGTCCATTAACAACTAGCCCCTTTCCAAACAAGTCTTTAAGCAATAATTCTCTGTTCAGGACTCAAATTGGGTTGTCTCAGGGCACCCTTTCTTTGATTGCTTCATGTGATTAAAAGTACACTAATTCTTAGTGTCTTTAATTTTGACTGGAAATAAACAATGTGTCAGATATAATTTGAGATGCTGGAGTGATCTGAACCATGACCAGGGGAAGAAAAACACACATTCTTCTACAAAGAAGCCAGATACCCTGAGTAAACCTGAGCCTCAGTCTGTGGGAAATCCCTGATACTTACAATGCACAACAGAAGGAATCGAATGTCTAGTCAAATGGTCAAATGCTTGAACAACAAATCTCAGCTACTGATGTAAAGAAGAGTACCTGTATTACTTTAAGTGCTTTAAAACACTTTTCAATCTGAAAAGCTTTAAAGAAACTAATGAAGAGCTTGTAATAGGAGAATGGTTTTTAGATATGCATTTTTTAAAGGGAATTATGTAATGTAAATTCAAAGAATAGAGAGAATAAAAAATGGATGAACGTAGGATTTCTAGACAGTTTGTGATTTGGATGTTTTCTGATAAGTTACTAAAACTAGACTATTAGATAAATTGGCTGTGTGGCCCATGCATCCTAAATGAAATATCCTCTCTAAAACTGCTAAATAAAATGAATATTTTTTTTCTGTTTCAATGTTGTCTTCACAATATTTGCAGTGTTGGGCAACACAAGGAGAGAACTGGTCCAAATTTGTAACCTGGAAGGCTCTGTAGCAATGGTTCTGAAAGCCTAAATAGAAACAGCTGTTAAGTTTAGCTCTGAAAATGCATGTAGACCACTAGATGGTCTCATGTCCCTAATCTGCAATTACTATTTTGTGCTCTTTCCTGTTTCAAGTCTCTGGAACAATGTAAAGGCAGTTTTGTAGCCCACTGGGCTAATGCTTTATTAGCTTGAAAGTGCTGATACGTTAGATGCAGGGAGAGTTGTTAAGGCTGTAAACCACTGTGAGACAATTTAAAAGCCTTTCACAGTAGAGGCAGTGCAATCTGTGAGGTATCACAGTATAAACCGTATTACCTTCATCATACTCTCTTCCATTCTGCATTCAGTAAGGCACAAGAGACCCAAGAATGAGCTAATATTCATGATCAAGGAACCAAGACCAAAAAGGGAACCTGAAAACTTTTCAATATAGATTTATCCTGTAAATTCCTAGACTTGTAATTGTGATCTGATAACACCCCTTGTCATCGGCTTTAAAAATGCAGAGATATCAGGGTCCCTGAGATGATTTAGGAGAGATAAATGGCAATCAAACATACAACTCCTGGAAATTTAGGAAGAAATAATTTAGAAATTTAGAAATCAATTTAGAAAGAGAGAAAGAAAGAGAGTAAGAGAGAAAGAGAGAAAGAGGGAAGGAGGAAAGAAGGAAGGAAAGAAAGAAGAAAAAAGGAAAGAAGGAAAAAAGGAAAAGAAAGAAAGGGAAAAAAGAGAAAGAGAAAGAAAGAAAAGAAAGAAAGAAAAGAAAGAAAGAAAGAAAAGAAAGAAAGAAAGAAAAGAAAGAAAGAAAGAGAAAGAAAGAAAAGAAAGAAAGAAAAGAAAGAAAGAAAAGAAAGAAAAAAGAAAAGAAAGAAAGAAAGAAAGAAAGAAAGAAAGAAAGAAAGAAAGAAAGAAAGAGAAAGAAAGAAAGAAAAAGAAAGAAAGAAAGGAGGAAAGAAAGGAGGAAAGAAAGGAGGAAAGAAAGGAGGAAAGAAAGGAGGAAAGAAAAGAAAGAACATGAAATACCTATATTTTTACTAAGTTATTATTCAAAAGTGCAGCACTATGGGCAGTGAGACAACAATTAAAAGCTTTAATAAAGTTACATTGCCAAGAGATGAGATATGAGTAATTTTCCTTCTGGTTGGTTCTCTTTTTTCGGTTTTGGGGTTTTTTTTGTTTGTTGATGTGGGGGGTTTTTTGGTTGGTTTGTTTGTTTTTTTTTTTTTTTTTGAACAATGTTGTGCTGAATAATTATTCTATGGAGGTTACATAACAGGTATTACACTTGCTATTTGGGAATTTAATTCAATTTTGCACATCTTTAAATAAGTTACACTTATGTCTCTTCTGCTGCTTCTTGTTCTAAGGCTAGACTCACAGAATCACAGACTCAACTAGGTTGGAAAAGACCTCTGAGATCATCAAGTCCAACCTTTAATCCAACACCACCTCATCTACTAGACCATGGCACTAAGTGCCACATCCAATCTGTTCTTAAATACCTTTAGGGACAGTGACTCTACCACCTCACTGGGCAGCCCATTCTGATGCCCAATCACTCTCTGACTCACTAATATGAAGTTCAGTTCTGGTAATTAAAAAAGAAATAACCCAGTGAGTTATCTTGTAATTGCTTATTTTGATATTAATTTAGTTGGTGTTCTACTATTCTTTTATTACAACATCATACAGCAAAGGTTTTTGTCCATTATAGGAAAGTTTTGATACAGAATCCTGTTTGCTGGTTTAGTTTTTAGCTACAATTTTTTTAGAAAATTTTCCATGCATTGTCAAAGGCATTAAGTACCTTAGTGCTTATTAGTATGTATCTTTGGTCAGGAACTGGTTCTGTGTAATGCTGCAGCAAAGAAAAAGCAGTTTAACCGAAAAATGCTGGTATATTACAGACCCTGGAACATAGAATGAGGGAATAATACATAATTAGAGAATCTATTTGTCTTTTCTTATGACAGAAGGAAAATGCTGATAGCTAAGAATGTGAGAAAAACACCAGCCCAATATCAAAGAAATAGTAGTCACTTCTCAATGTCACCCATTTTCATTCTTCCCAAGTACACCTTTAACAAACACATGTGTTTTTTTGGATAGTAAACTTTGCAAGTATAGAGAGAAAGCTTAAACATAATAAAATAATAGAATCATGAAGGTTGGAAAAGACCTCCAAGGTCGTTGAGTCCAACCTTTATCTGAACACCACCATGTCAACTAAACCATGACACTAAGTGTCACATCCCATCATTGTTTGAACACTTCCAGTGTTCAATTGGTGACTCCACCAATTTGCTATTTACTTCTTTGTCAGTTGTGAAAATTCTCTTTTAAAAAATCTGGTGCCTTAGACATAACTTCTCAGAAATCTTCAGGATCAGTGGGAATATACATTCAATTATACTTCAATTGTAAGCTCAGTGTAATTTTACAGTATAATGAGTATAATAACAGTAGTAAATAGTGACAGGGTCATACAAACATTAAATGTTGTATATATACTTAATGATTACAATAACATGACCAAAAGTTCCCTACCCTTATATATGTGACTAAATTGCTCATACTTCTGGACTAGTCTTTAAATTTTCCTTATTCAGTTTCTAATGTAGTTTCACACCTATAAAAAAATTTGTTTTCATCAGGAGAATATCAATACAGGTGTTTAAATTGAGCTCCTACCAGTCCTAGCATCTTTCAGAATTTCTGTCATTGACCTAAAGAAATGGTGACAGTGGGGTGAAAAAACATTGCTCTCAGTGTCAGCTGACACAGTTCTCTAAGAGGCATCTGCTCTGATGTTTTTTTGTTTTTTGTTTTTTGTTTTTTGTTTTTTTTTAATACGTGTATGTGGGTGTGTTTATGCACATCTGATGAGTTCCTACATATTTGTTATCCGTTTCACTAATTTCAAAAATATTTTGTGCTTCTGGTACCAAATTTGTTTAAGCCAATAACCCCTAGAGAGTGAAAACTTTAACTAACGATATCAGTTTCTTCTCTCGTTTTTTCACTAGAAGGTGTCAGGCTTTATTCTCCATTACCTCAGTGAAGTTATGGATTTCATTGATCAGTTAGTTCTCTCTTTTATTCCATGTCACAGCCACTAAAGAAAGTGGGATCACAGCTGTTGTACTGATTCTCTATCTTAACTTTGGTTAGGGAAAGATCAAAGAACCTGCCTGATGTCTGAATTTGAAGTACAGAATGAAAATAACTGATGGAAACTATGGTCTACACTAACTCATAGACTTCCACAGAATTACATAAATAAAATGCAGATATAATTCTGGCTATTTGTAGATAACTTTTAATCATCAGCGGAAATTTCTACATCAGCTGAAATTTAATTTATATACCTATATCATAAAAATAATGTCTCTTCTTCTAACCTTGAAATGTAATACATTTCAAATGCAAAACATTTAATTTACAGTTTGGTAGTTTCTTATTTCCTCCTTTTTTTTTCCTCTAGTGAAGGCTCCACTGCTAAATGACTTCATATATGTTCCTTGAAATTCCTATATTATATTTTATAACATACTTTAGCAACTAGGGAAATAACCTTTGATTTCACAGCCAAATATCTAGGAAGTGTCATTTGACTGTTTTTAACAGCCTTTGAAAATGCTGCTAGCATTTCCTGACAATTTTCATTTAGGTGCTGCTGCTCTGACTAACGGTGACCTTGTGGTAGCTTTAGCAGTGTGCAGATAACCCCCAGTTGTTTTAGCCTTTTCATTAATAATTCTCCTTGGCCCTCCTCAATTTGGTGATGCTTCTCAGGTCTGAGTAACTGCAAAATACCAATTCCAGTACAGTTCTGTCATAGTTGAAGATCTGGACTTCTGACTAATATGTGTTGTGACTTCAGCAATCTTTTCTTTCTTGAACTGGTGTTCAAGAAAACTGCTTTGACCACCTGAGTTAGATTTTCCTTTGCCCATTTGCCCATACCCACCTCCTCAGATTTATATCCCACCCTCACCAATTGTGGGTTTACTTTGGTTTAATTTGGGTTTTCCTTTGTTTTCCCAGACCTTCTGTCTCCTGGAATCTTGTTCCTTTCCTCTTCTTACTATTCCAAACTTTTAAATATCTGCTTCCAACCCCCATAGTCTATGAGTCCTATGAGAGATAAAAGAGCCTTTTGTCTCATCAGAAAACCTTTACAGAAGAGAATCTACGTGGTTACCCAGTAGGGTAGAGGTTAGACAGAGCTGTGTAATTAACAGTCAAGAATATGTCAACCTAATCAGGATACCCTTCACAGGAGCTGTAAATGAACACAAGTTATCCTAAAAAATTTCAAGTCATGGTTGCAAGCTTTGAAACATATGAGCTTCTAAATACTATGCATCTGCTTTCTACAATTCAATTTATACATACACATCAGAAAAATAATGGCTCTGGCACATTCTGGTTAAAAATTTTTCAGAAAGCTTTATGCTAAGGGAGGCAGGAAAAATAATTTATAAATAGCTGAAAATTAATTACTATAATAAAAGTATCATGAATCTCAAGAGTAGACAGTACTAAAAAATATCTCTAGCATCACTTATACACTCATCAGAGATGACCATGAACTATGATGATACCCTACTAATGTGTTTGAAAACCTAGATAAATCAATCCCCAGCTTAAAAACAGAAGAACAAAATTAAAAGTTATATGGGAAAGAGATATCACTTTGCCAGAAATCAGTACTTATTACATCACAGTCATTCACTAATTCTGTTCTTCCATTTTCTCTGTCATTTCACAATGCAGAATAACAAACCACTTTTACTAAATTATTCCAGTTTGTGTAGTGGATATCTGAAAATAAATAAGTACCTTACTATATCAATAGCTGTATATAATGTATTTATAAAGTCTTCTGTAAAGCAGCATTTTCAATTAAGACACAAAGATGTGTAAACAAAATAATTTAATTAGAGACTCATTCCATTTAAAGAACCACTTATGTCACTGAAATGTCAAAATACGTTGTGTTTATTTCTTCAAGAAATCTCTCCAGTTAAACTGTGTCTAGATGGTTTCTGCATATCTCTAGGGAGAAAGACTCAAAATTTCATGTGAACTCAAGTACGTTTCATACAAATTATCTTTATTTGGTAAATTAACTTTTTTTGTGTATGATTAGGTGACCTTTGAGATAGATCAATGTTTCTGTCTATCTATTCACTTGCCGAGTGCACGTATGCTCATTTTGTGTTGTTTTGGTTGAAATCCAGATAAATTTATTCTAATTTTTCTAAGAAACTTGTAAATGTATCTCATATACAATTCAATTAAACACCTTCTGTTAAAATGTATCAGAGTAAAAGGTCCAGTAAAAAGCTGGACCTTTAAGCTTCTCACTTTTACGCAATATGCATACATATATTTTCATATGTATATACATTAAAAGGGGGTTTGTTGCTCGAATGTCACTGATGTTTTTCAGGAATCAGGTTGTCAAGATATTATCTAGTAATACGAACCCTTCAAAGCTAGAGTTTGGAAGACAAGTAATAAACTCTAGTTGCTCCAAAATTATTTTGGATTTCCTGTCCATCTGTCCTGTCTCATTTGTGAAAAGTCACCTTTTACTATTCTGTTTAATGAAGGTATATCTTCCCCATTTGGATCAGCAGTACAAATGCTGTTGCTGTGAGGCCCACAGATGTTGATCACGTGCTTCAGAGTAAACCTCCATGAGAACTGCCAAGAACATATGAGCTTCTAGAAAACAGGTACATAGAACATAGCTGAATGGGTTTTTGCCACATTATAGTTTCAAATACTATTGTATTTGCAGCTGAAGTTAGTGTGGTTAAAAGTATAAGTGGAGTTTTATTATTAACCCTCATGTTTTGCTTTGTATTTACTTTTACTTTGGATTATGTGATTTTCCTTTTTTAGAGAGGAGTACTTTGGGAAAATCCTTCAGCTGTTTATTTTATGAGACTGTAAGATATGAGGCATGCAGTTAACCTGAAGGATTGTAAAGCATGTTTAATTACCAGAACAAAAATCCAATAGCAAAATCAAAAATCTCATTCATATGCCTACTCCTTCATTTGAATGCTAGGTAATTCAGATTAAAATTTATAAACATAAGCTCTGAATGTATTAAGGAGGGTGCATGGCTTTATAGTTTTCTCATTAGGTCTCAGCTAATATTTAGTTTAATGAAGAAATTGTTTTTTTCTATGGATATGCACCAAGGTGAAAGAATGTCATTGGTTTAAGAGCCCTAAGGCCTTAGATCTAGGGCATTCCACATGTTGCCTTAAGCCCTGATGGCTTTTTTGTAGTTTTCTAATTTTTGTAAGTTTTATAAGTTTTATAAGTAGTAGAAGTAGTTTTGTAAAGTAGTGTCCCTTATTCCCTTACCCTGTAGTAAAATTCCTAACCCTTTTACCCCGTTCTATGCTCCCCATATCACATCTGCCCCTGGAGTCAGTAGAAGATGTTTAGTCTCATGTTAAAGCAAGGCCTGAATTGTTTGGGAACACCAGGATTAGAGCCTGAACAACAAAACAGGGTCAGAAACTGGGTAACTGTGTGCCCTCTGTACTCTGAAGATGATGAAGATGATGAAGAGGTGGTCCCAAAACGCCCCCAGACTCAATTCTTGGGGGTGGATCAGTGGGTGGACCAGAGCAAAAGTTACAGGGCGGACACATTTAGGATTGGTCAATTAGTATTATAAAAGATGTAACACAGCTGTATTCGGCGCGCGCGTCATGTAATATCTTTGCTATAGCTCAGTAAAATCCTTTCCTTATCTCACCCCAATTAACTGCTCCTGAGTTTTTTTTTAAGTCCAGGTGCTAGAAGACATCACACAAGAGGAGGGCAAAACACAAACACCAAGAGTAAAATCCATCCATTACTCAGCAAGGAAAAGTAGGAAAATGCTAAATTAATAAGTGATTTATTACACTATGTTAAAATTGATTTTAAAATAAATAATGAATGAATTCAGTTTTGAAGTAAGTATATTTTGAAAACAGAATTTGCTCATAGCTGCAACCATCAGTATCTTCATTAGAAATCACTCCAGTGATTTTCTGTAACAGAACCTTCTAATTAAATCATTAATATCTCTCACTGTTTCAGTAATTAGAATCTTTGTGAATACAATTATTTATGAGACTGATTACACCATCGTTTTATTTATTTATTAAAAATCTACTGTCATCCTTTATTACTTATTAATATTATCAATTTTGATATAACAGTGAATTTTTTTTTAAATGTCTGTTTCTCACTATTTTCATTCATCTTTTTCTTTCGTAATTAATATCTGTCAAACATCAAAAAGTCAACTGAGGAACCAGTTGTTAACTAAATTTCAAAACCAGAGAAAGTCCTAGGAATTGCATTTTTTGGGTAACCCCAAATATGTTGTGAAACATTTCTTTGAAATTTTCTTTATGAAGCTTTGACTGCTAATAGAATTATTATTCAAGGTCTGGTGTTTGCCTTTTTTTCCCCCTGATCTTATCACCGGACTAAGTAATTAACTTCAAAGATTTTCGTCCTTTAACATGTAAGTGAGTCATAAAGAACATTAATTAAACAGTTGATTGAACAGCTATTTTTGAAAACATCACACTATAAAGAAAAGATTTCCTCCTTTTTTCAAGTGATGCTAGACGATTTTATGGAACCATAGGGCTGAAGTATAGTGAGAAGAATAAATATATCTTGTTTTGCAGAAAACACTTAATGTGAACCTCAGAAATTCCCAACTATTTTTTTGTAAAGCCAAAGGACATTTAACCAGGAAGAAAATGTAGGTTTTTTCCTCCTTATAGTTAATGAAACCACTTCATCTATGAAACTAATTCAACAACAAAAGAATTACAGAAACATTAGTAAATCACTTTTAATGCAATGAAATGTGGTAATTCACTGCTAAAAAAATAATTAAAAAAGACTACGCAATAGCATTTATTGTTATTAACTAAGCAAGCTACACTAATAAAGCTATAATGCAGTAGCTTAATGCCTTCAATGGGGCATTTTACAGCTATGTCAGTTAGTGATTACCCTTTCTTCATACAACTGAACAACATAGTTGTGTTGATCACAGTCAAAGAGTATTTCACTCACACTTTTTGATCTGACTGAGAAAAAAAGAATCTTTTGCACTGGGATAAGGATGGGCCAATTCAGACCTTGGACAACTGTTTAAATATTCAACAAAATACTGTGCTCTGATTTTAGGAGTTCTTATGAATTCTGAATTCTCCCATGATATTGGGAGAAGTTTTAATGTGCTGGTATGTAGATGAATTTGGGTCACAGCATTACAATCCTGTATTGACATGGTGTGGTGAATCAACAAACCTCTATATAACAGAAGGCTCAGAGAAAATGGCTAAAGAACAATGAACTGATGAAGCTCAGGAAAGAACAAAGGGGGTGACTGACTGTTCTAAAGAAAGCTGAACTTAATGAAAGAGGGAGTAGAAGGTGGCCTTTTTTTTTAGACAAATGGCTTTATCAGCTGAGCAGACCGTCTGGCTGTATCAGTTCAGTGAAACAACTGGTGCTGTAATGGTTTTCCCTGAACAAATCAAAAGAACGTGTATGTCTTCCAGAGCTACCAGAGCAGCACAAGGCACTTGGATCACCATAAAATAAAATAGAAAAAATAAAATAAAAAAAACCCCTTTGTTTGAAGAGACAAATGTGCCTGAGTTTCCTTACCCATGTACAAGCTGTGTATTTCTTTTTTCAGCAGCAGAGGACACCCACTATTTTGATGGTGTGCGTATTGGAACTGGTAATGGGAATCACGTTTATGTTGTGATACAGCTATATGTTGGAACAAGCTAAATGACACAATGTACTTGCATTGTGATTTTACTGCATTGATACATCACTTTGCTGTATCAAAATCTTATGTAACACCAAAAATCCTCAGGAGAGTAAATTTGGGATTAAACATGAATCTCTTCTCCTATGGGATATAGAATCATAGAGTCATAGAATGGTTTGGGTCAGAAAAGACCTTTAAAAACAACCTAATTCCAACTCCCCTACCATAGGCAGTGACACCTCCCACTACACCAGGTTGCTCAATGCCCCATCAAGGTAATTTTTGTTCTGGCTACAGCTTTGATCAGAATTGTTTCAAATTGCAAAATCACAAAATGAATAGGCAAATGAATAAATAAAATGGGCTACATTACAAAGAACCTCTGTCATGGAAATCAGGACTGTTGCATGTCATGATGAAGAGCACATCACCCTGTTCACTATCTTTAGCAAGGAAGAAAAGGTTTGTAGAAAAGAGTATTTTGCAGGATTAACAAAGTTGTATGCAAAGTAGTTAAGGATGTGCAATGTAATACAGTGGGTGTATTTCTTCCTGTGCTTAAGCACTGTTTTAAAGTATTTTCTTGTATAGTATTCAATAATATTTTTATTGTTTTAAAGCACAATAAATAAGAAATAACTTCTTTTTTTTTTAATTAAGGGAGAGAAAATACTCTTATATCGCAACCTGCTATTCAGAATTCCAGGTTGTACCCTGCTTTTTCCCTTCTTATAACATGTATTATAACAACAAATTGTTAATTTAGTCAATGACTGACTCAATGTAAACTACTAGCATTACTGTCAGTAAATAAAGAATTCTAATCTAGTGTATTTTATAGATGTTCTTTACATGTGTAAGTGTAGAAGAACCTTCTGGAAGATTTTACTCTGAGGAGATTAGGAGGCATTTTTCTCTTTACTTGAGAGGCATCTTTCTGAGATAGAGTTTTAGATGTTTTCTCTTCCTGCATTCCAGAGAAGCTCTCCCTGAAAAAAGGTAAGTTCTTGCAGACATGTTTGAAGGCCCCCACAGAGAGGGGTCTGAGGATGATAAAAGCCCTAAGAAGAACAGGGGAGATGTCTTTCCTTAGTCCCAGTAAAGATTTGTGCCGATATGTTGTGTTCTTGACTTTTGAAATAAATTTTCCTAAAACCTTCCACTGCCTGGTGTCTTGCGGGTACCTGCATGCATTTGACCCTTACAACATGTAGATTTACATAGAAACTGGACTTAAGACTGAGAAAAATGCATTTTTACCAGAAAGATCATATTGAGCTCTCATAAAACTAGTAAAGATGATAGAAAGGTTTTATACAATTTATTAGAAATCTGAAGTAAAACAAACATCGACTGTTTCTCCCCTACTTTGTTAGTTTTGCAAGTGCTTTTTCTTTCCCGCTTGTAAGATGAATGACAGAAAAAGGGAAAATAAAGGAAACCATAATAATTACCAGTAATTCAGGGCAGAAAATTAAAAAGAAAAAAATTAATACTGGAAATGTGACAATGTTTTTCAAGTTAGTATTTCAGAGCAATTATTCTAATTTTATTTTTTTCCTAGAGCTTGTACCTCAGTTTTTGCAGTTCATAACTATGAAATCTTATTTTAATGTTACTTTTAATGAAGACTGAGAAATGTACCTTTTGGAAAAAGTATTTCCTTATTTCCTTCATAGTGTTAGAAGTGCAATGACATGGTAGTTGAGAACTTGAAAACTGAAATTATACCAGATTGTACAGAATTTGGCTGGGATAGAGTTAATTTTCTTAAGACTAAATGGTCTGGTGCTATATTTTACATTTCTGACCAAAACAGTGCTGATACTCATGTTTTAGTTCATTTGTTCTTACACACAGCCATGGCCTATTTTCTCTTTCACGTTCTCCATCAGTGAATGGGCTGGGAGTGCAAAAGTAGTTGAGAAGAAACACAACTGGGACAGAAGGAGGACATGGGGGATGTTCAGAGTGATGGTGTTTGTCTTCCCTGTTACATGTGATGCAGCCCTGCTTTCCTGGAGCTGCCTAACCATGAGCAGTGGCAAATGCATTCCTTATTATTCTTGTGTATGTGCCTTTCGTTTTACCTGTTAAACTGTGTTTATCTCAACCCACGATTTTCTCACTTTCATCCTTCTGGTTCTTTTTCCCACCCCACTTTGAGAGGAATAAAACTTGAGTTGCTTATCTGCCTACCTAGGTTAATCAACAACACTGACATTACTAAAGACTTGCCAAATAGTGCAAGTTGAGAGTTACATTGGTACTAAACTGATGAGAGCTTCCTTACTTATATAAAATTCATTACAAACTTTTAGTTTGTTCCAGACATCTTTCTTATTGGTAGCCACTGACAGCATAAGAAAAATACAGCAATCAGATAACATTGGAGGACCCAGGCTGCAAGCATTAACGATTAATCAGTGATAAAATAATTGTGCAGCAAAAATTACATGGAGCTTCCCACAACTGATAACATAGGAGTGGTTGTCTTTGAAGTAAGGCTTCGTAAGGCTACCGGAGACTATGACAGAAATAAGTAATTACATTGCTTCAGAATCTGTTACACAGCATTGATCACTCTGATATCCTGTACTGTACTGCTGCATGTGCAAATGTTATTGTCATTAGAGAGTTGTATTTTAGTATTTGATCTAAGGTTTCGTTAATTGCATTCATTGGTCATTCAATTTAAAGTCTTTCTGTTTGACCTGGACATGGTAGCATAAGGTAAAATTCTGCCATAAGCGCTGGACCATTAGTGACATTTAGAATAGTTTTTCTTTCTTATTGTATATGCAATATACTCTGCAAATTGCAAGGGTGCTTTTTTCACCTCAATCCCATGCAGTTTATGGTCAAGATTTCTATTTTTGTTTAAAAATGGATATATTTTAAATAATGCCATAACTTTAAAAAAAAAGAAAATTAACTTCCTTCCTCCCTTCTTTCCTTCCTTCCTCCCCCCTCCTTCCTTCTTTCCTCCTTCCCTCCCTCTCTTCATGTCTGTTGTTGGATTGTATTTTAAAATGTATTTTACATGTAATTACAGAGGGAAAATACACCCATTCTTTTAAAACACTGTTTTCATATGATCAAAAATCAATGTAATTTTCCTTGTTTCGTCAGGTTATTTTCCTTTTTCATCATAGAATATGTACATTGGTTTTTACAATTACATACATTTGCAGCAAGATCTAATTTCAGTAAGAGTGCAGAAACTTCTGACATTAAATATACTAAGTCAGTTCTGACTTCTCTGGTTCGAGACACAATGGAGAAAAAAAGAAGAAAAAACAGAACATTGGTTAAATATAATGACAAAACTCTGAGTAGTTTTTTAGTATGGGTAGAAGGAAGCAAGTTTTAATTACACAGAACCTTTTCTTTCTGTCTACTTGAAGCCACTTCTGTGACATCAAGATGAGGAGCCCTGACAAAGATCATGATGTCAGAGGACTATGACTTCAGCTGGAGGAATCAAGAAAAGCAGCAGATGAATTCTTATAAAATAAACCTTTGCTTCCATAAAAATGTCTTTCTTAATAAGAAACAAGAAAAGAAAAAAGCAAAAGAGATGTGACATATTTAGGCTGATTTCTTTCCCCTAAACAAAATGCCCTTTAATATTCAAGATGTATCCCAAACATGCTGATTTCTATAACCCCTTCTTGTAAGACTTAACCCACTACAGACTTAATATTTTTTTTAAAGGAGTCTTCAGATATTTCTACTGATTCTTGTGACAGCTACAACTTTTATATTCACAATGCCCACATAAATGTCTTCCATATAAAGTCAATTAGAAAGTAATATTATGGCTCCTGCGATCTCACGATTCATTCTTTGAGTTACTGTGTTGTTCAATGCCTGGGGATATAGACGGAATTAAATACCTAACTGGAAGGCAGTAGAAGCCATGACAAGAAAACACAAAGATGTAATTTTTCTGTGTTTTCAGTTGTATCTCTATTAGACTTACATTTCACATTTGAATATAAACATGTTAAATAATCAATCCTAATTTAGCTTAAAATACTTGTAATTCATATGACTATGAATTAATATAACAATATATACCATAGAATCATAGAATGATCTGGATTGGAAGGAACCTTAAAGATGACCTAGATTCAACTCCTTTCACTAGACCAGGATGCTCAAAGCCTTGTAGCAAATCAAACTCAACTTGGGAAAGAGCAATATCATTCATTTTTAATTAAAACCACAGTAGGATGTTGAGAAACAAAGACAAAAAAAAAAAAACCTCTTTCCCCTGTCCCCACCCTCTTTCTTTCAAGTTCAGTTTTACTCCCTCATTCCCAACTCCTCTCTGGGGATAGGGAATGGGAGTTGCAGTAAAAACAATTTGTCTCTGTTACTCCTTCCTCTTCGTGCTGACGGAAGCATGTTATGACACGAGGTCTCCTTGGACTGCCCCTTTCTTCCATCTGCTGCAGCATGAGGTCCTCCATGGGCTGTAGTGTGGATATCTGCTCCAACATAGACCTCTCCAGGGACTGCACGGTGAAAATCTGCTTCACTGTAGGCTCCTGCACAGGCTGCAAGGGAAACTCTGCTTCAGTACTTGGAGCACTTCTTCCCCATGTTTCTCCTCTGACCATGGTGTCTGCAGGATTGTTCAAATTTGCTTATCATTCCTCTCCCTCACAGCTACTTTGTAGTATTTTTAGGCCCTTCTGAAATATGTTTTGCAGAAAGCACCAGTATCTTGGCTAAGAGGCTCAACTGGTGAGTCTGCTTGAGCCGTCTGGAACCAACTGCATCTAAAGTAGGACAGTCCCTGGCCTCTCAGAGTGTACCCTTGTACCCTCCCAACCTGATAAAACCTTCTTAAGTAAATTCAATGCAGCAATCTACCTGCTGAGATAAGAGAACATAGTGAAGTTTCTTGGCAGTATAAGAAGAACTTTATGGTTTAATGTTTGATACTTATTGCTATGAAATATTACTATTTTCTTTTATTTTATTTTCTTTTTTTTTTTTTTTTTTTTTTTTTTTTTTTTTTTTTTTTTTTGGTAATGACTGTTTTACTGCTACAAATAAAATGAGAAAGGCTTACTATTTTCCCTGGTGAGATGTGAACTCCTCTGCGTTACTTTGAAAACTGTTTTTAATCTCCCTTGCTGATTTGAACATTCTAATTATGGTAGCTTTGAATGTGACAGTATCTTTTTCATACGACTGACATCAGTAGGATGAAAGTAGTGAGAAGTAAGGAGTTCAGATTAGGAGATGAAACAAAAATGACTAGACTTACCAAGATTTCTAGATGTGAAAATCACAAGTAAAAGTAAAAAATATGTCCAACAGGCAGAGGTAACACACTTTGGCAATATCTGAGATGTGAAAGGAAAGGCAAAGGTGGCAATGAAGTTAGAGGCAGTCTGAGAGCGATGCTGATTGAATAATTAAATATTTTGATTAATTTCAAAAGGTAAAAGATGAGACCAAAATAATCCATATCCATGTCTTACACCTATGGTCGAGACCCTGTTCATTGCAATACATCAACTTACTTTGTGTTCGGTGGTGTAAAATTCAATAATGTCAAAATATCAGTTCCAAGTCAAATAAATTTTCATTTCTGAATTCAGAATAAAAAGAAAGAAAAAGAAAGTGCAAAGACCATGTATCCAGACCTTTTTCAGAGGTGCCAGGACCAGAGGCAATGGGCACATCTGGAAACACAGGAGTTTCCCTCTGAACACTATGAAACTTTTTTTTTTACTGTTGCAGTGACTGAGCACTAGGGCACAGTAATGATTCTGGAGATGATCAAAAGCTGTCTGGACATGGTGTAGGACAACCTGCTATAGGTGATCCTGCTTGAGGAGGAGTTTGAACAAGATGACTTCCAGTGGTCCCCTCCAACCTCAACCAGTCCATAATTCTGTGATTGCTCTCCTTGTGCAGACTCCCCAGGACTCCTTCCACCTTGTCCCTGACTCAGGACTCCATTTCAGTCCCCCAGGTTCATAATCCCCTGGCCCAGTGATGCTGCAGCAGGGCTGGTCTCCAGCTCCCCACAGCCCTGTCCTGCCTGGCCATGGCCCTGCTGAATTAAGCCCACCTGTGGGTGCAGGTCCCAGCCCAGCCACAGCCCATTCCCATGCCCAGGGAGGTGCCCAATACCCAGGGCTGGGCTGCCCTGGTGCCCTTTGTCTGACCAGCCCCTGGGAGTCAGTGGATGTGCTGTGCCCATCAACTCATGTCACTGAATCTGCTGTTCAAGGGATAGCAACACTCCAGCTCTCTCCCCAGAGTTTGTTTGTTTGTTAGGGTTTTATTTTAATTTATGAAATTTTCCCATCTAAGAGTTATCAGGAAAGCCATAGGTATCATCCCAGTTTTAATAATTCTCCTTTTTTTGACTGTGATTTTCCAGTATTTTTGTTACAATTTGCATATGAAATTATCACTAACTGATAAATTAAAAGATATTACTTATGCATCCATACAGCTTTTGGTCAAATATTTTCGTTTGTTTCACCATGTAATCTAATGTATGACCTGAAAACCCCAGCTTCACAGAGAAAAAAAGGTGAAATTATTTCCCTGTATACAATAAGAGCCAAATGAGCATTCTAGTAGTGCAAATCAAGAGATAACTTTTCATCAGTAGCTGCAAACAAATGATTTCTTTCATTTCAAGTCAGATATAATCTGTGTTCCCACAGTGAGAATAAGGGTAATCAAGAAATATTTTCTAAGTTAATTTCATGCAAAGAAACCAGTACTGCAATAAACATTTAATAAAAGAGAACACAGAACTCTTTGAATTTCATGAAGCTGCCAGTGATTTTTATTGTAAGATTCTAAAATGTGTAACCCGGACACAACCCCCCCTCATCTACCCAAGATCTCTGTGGGAATACCACTGAACACAGGAGTGTTTAACAAAAAGTACTATTGTGGGTCCACCAAGCTTCTACAGAAAGGTTATTGTGTTCATAGTAGTCAAAGCGCAGTGTTTCTCAGAGATGTTGAATTTAGTCCAAACCATCACTTATCCTAAAATGAGCTATGGAAAATTATCTCAGATCTTTTGTGATGGATCTTCTGGAGCCCATATAAATCATTTGTGGCATCCTCACTGTAAAATGGGTAATTATAATGATGTTGCATAGTGACAAATCCTCTCCCAATACTTGCTGCCCAAGGAAAGAATCATCGACACTAACTAAATTAATTTGCACTTAATTGTGTAATGCAAACAAATTCAGAGTAGTGAGGTTCCTACTACAGAGTTCATAGACCTAGCGTGGCTAATTTTCAGGACACCACAAGAAGAAAATTTGTTTCTTGACTCATTCCTTTGTCCCTGTATGAGATTACCTCATCTGATTATCTCATAACACTATCTTATGTCGCTTGCAGATTTGTGAGATGTCAATGGTTTTTAAAAGACAGAAATATTTATTTCAGTCTTTCTCCATTTAAAAGGTCATTTACAGTGTTTTATGGTTTCCTCTGTTCTTTGTTATTTGTTATTTTCTCTCAGAAACCTTAGTCAGTATTTCCTACAAATAACTATTTTTTTCATATAGAAATTATTGATCTCAGCCTTGTAAACCTCATTTAATCAATATGATTACTCTGGAGAACCCAGTAGTGCACAACAAAATGTGTTAAGGGGATTTCTAGGCGAAAAGAAATACAGAAGTATCCAATCCAGTTTTGTGCATGAAAATTTCTCTGTAACTGTGAGAAAAATGTCAAACTTTTATAAGCTTTATAATCTGCTAAATAAGCATTTTCCATGTGGTTGTTAAGTCTCTGTAAAATGTCTTTTATTTCAGACTTGAATATCTTAATTCTCTTGGTTCACAGAACAATTAGCAAACTTAGATAAAGTGATCATTTTAACTATTAGCTATTTGCAACAGATTTGTTGGTTAGCTATGTACTTTTAACTCTAAAATTTCAAATAGACTTTTTATGCCTTGGTTTGGTTATAACCTCCTTGTCCTTGATGGCCACCATGTCCCTGTCCTCAAGCTCACTTATGTCTTGCCCAACTGCACACTGTGGATCCATGAATAGCAGATCAGATGGGATATCTAGGGGAAGGTAGGAGGTAGGCCATGAAGTGATCTTTTGCTTTAAGAAGAATTCATTTCCATTTACTTTTTCATTAAGGATTTTTTCTTTTTCTATCTCTGAGGTTTATTATAAAGCTTTTTCAGGTTTTGAACAAGTCAAACTTTTTTTTCTTTTTGGAAAAAAGAAAAACATTTACATGTTTTGAAGGTAAAATAGAGTCTCTGTGGATGAAATTGTAAATGCCTGAAGGAACTTTTGCATATTAATAATATTGTTTGACTAAAGAACAATTGTTTGATATTTGTAGGTATATTTTTAGAGAATATAAAAAGAAATACCACTCCATGGCCCTCTTGGGAAGTTGAGGGGCAGGAATGCCTTTCATAATTTTTTTTTCAGGACATCAGTGTAAAAAAGACCCAGAAAAATGCCAAGATATTTTTGTCAGAAATTAAGAACTATAAACAAAGAGTTTTACTGCCTTTAGATCCAAAAGAAAAGGATTTTATGCACATACCTATACTACTATTTCTGTCTTCTCCTATTCTAAATATTTATTCAAGACGTCTAAGGGAGCGATCTAAGTGATATAAGAAGAAGACAAAACAGATAGTTTCACTAATGTTTCAGCAGACACAATAAAGAAAAAATCTTATTGGAAATTAGCCCCCTGTTTAATATATTTTTGCAGTAGAATTACACTGATGAGAGAATAGGAATTCACCATCAATGTGTCTTTCTGTTGGAACATACTCAGAATGTATGTCTATGAATGCTCACCCTGCAGTGCATTATGTACCTTTTAGTTCTGAGGGGGGGTTGTTTGTTTGTCTGGATTTCCTTTGGGTTTTTTTTTCAATAGAGAAACTTAGCAGACAATCTGATTTAAATGGCCCTGGGCACCACGCACCACGTGGCACACTGGTTGTGTGTGTCATACATGACACCCATTTTAATATCACAAATGCACTCAAACTGTAGAAGGTGTAGTGAATTAAAAGAAATGCAGGACTTTAGACACCTACCTCAGAACTGCATGTGTACTTCTATTTATATGTATGAATCACTACCCATTTGGCATTGTGTAGTCTTCTGCAGCTGAATTATACTCAAAAAGTCAAATATGTATCCAGGGACATTTGAAGTACTCATTATTTCCTTCCAAGCCTTCTATTGGTGCTCCATAATGACGTGGATGTCCTGTAGGTCTACCTCATGCCTGTAAGCACATGTGCATATCTTCAATCCTTTAGGACATATGATGTGATCAAATAGAACCAGAGGACTATGTTTAGGCAACTAATTCCCACATTTGTTTTCTTTATGCAGTCCTAACTTGAGGCTGCTGTCAATTTAATAATAATAATAACAATAATAACAATAATAACAATAATAACAATAATAACAATAATAACAATAATAACAATAACAATAACAATAACAATAACAATAACAATAACAATAATAATAATAATAATAATAATAATAATAATAATAATAATAATAATAATAATACAGACAAAGTATTTAATGAGTTTGTGCCATATTTTGAAGTGGTTAGTCACATCAGTTTTAAAGTAATTTTCTACAATTAAAGCTCTAAGTGCTTAAATAGATACTTAGAATTTATGCATAAACATATATGAGCTAATGCTTCAATTTACTTCAACTGTTGCTTATTATTGGATTATTATGCATACCTGAACATCTTTAAGCCAGATTCTCTGCTATCTTTATACTTATAGAAATCATTTCAGCACACTCATTCTTCCAATCAGCTTCTCACTATGACTTCTTTTTTTTCCCACGCATAAATCTCAATTTTAATTACTTTGAGTTCCATACTGAGAAGCAAAATCAACATACTTTGCAGTTGCAAGAGTAACCCACTGGCCCTACAGCCTCCTGATATTTATCGTGTGTTGACAGTGATGGTACATGATCTAATTTGAAAGAAGTTACTTTTTTTAGCAAAAACTTCCAAGTCTCCAAAGGCAGCATGAGTCTAGTGAGTATTTGTAAAAGAGCTGGGCCTTAGCAATAGGACTAATGTTTGAAACGTTACTTTAAATAAGTGAGCATCTGATCAGCAAATATTGAAGTGCAACAATTTACTTCCATACAGGAGATTCTCTTTATAGAATGACAAGGTTCTGTTCAAGGGTATCATATTACCAGTAACTCATAACCTTTTAGTAAGTGAATAAAGATGTTAACCACTTGAAGGCCACTTATATTCGTTGTTGTAAAAATAATTTGTCCTGAGTTTCAACTAATCTGAAGACTGCAAAATAATTGACGTGCATATCACTAGAATGAAATAGCAATGCTGATAGTTCATTCTAAATCAATTTTTTTAAACTGAAACTAGACACTGAATAATATTATAGTATCAAATTATTTTAGATTACTATATGAAGAGTTCATCCTTTTAATTTCTGTTGTACTCCCACCTCCTGTAATGCTACACTTAAGGATGTGAAAATATTAAAAAAAAAAAAATAAAAAGATGCTCGAAAACCTTTGCAGTGAATTAAAAAAGCATTTGTGCAAAAAAACTAGCTCTGGGCTCAAATTAGATGTATGAATTATATACATCACAAAAAAAAAAAAAAGCTCATAAATTCTAATTTTCTATCTCACTCATTTTTAGTAGAAAACAAAAGAGAAACAAACAATATTTTTTCTGCAGTAAAGATCTTCATACTTTTTTCCCTTAGGTGACTTGCAGATGTTGGAATCCTGCAGCCTCAAACAGTCAGGGGAAGGTAATTTTATTGGATTTTGGTGGTAACATGAGATGTTCTGTCTGTATCTTCAGATTTCAGGACTTCAACTCAGTTCTTGATGTCCATATCCCACATGCAACCTCCTCGAAGAAGAAGCCACCCAGATGGCAGTAATTAACTAATGGTTCCAGAGTAATGTACAAATGAATAGCCACAGCTTTTTTTGCCTAAGAGTGTTGCAACACATCTCCTTTCCTTCTTTCACTACCTGCTTGGAAATATTTTGAAAACAAGGGAACTGTGACATGGTTATTTACTGTGAACTGAATCTGAATATTTACCATGCATGGCATGCAGAATATATTCCTAAAAGGTAAACAAGTCAAAGAAATGCTGCTTCTGCTTTTCCTAAGATGCTGATATAACTGTGCTTCTGGCCCTAACGGTGCTATATCAGTGGCGTACCATGTTAAATAAAGAGGAAATACTGCTGAAAGAAATGTGCTCTGAGCATGAATATGAACTGTCTCCATGGCATCATTGGATTTTTTTTTTTCCTTGAAGAATTTCTTGTTTTCTTGATGGGGAAGAAAGGGCATTATAGGTAATAGAAAGTAAAATCTAATTTTCAGGGGATTTTATTTCTTTTGTTATTGTTTTCTCACTTTGTTAATTAAACCATTTGTACATTTACCATTTTTTAAATTACCAAAAAGGTGTTTACTAGGCAATGCACCTGCTCTAGTTCTTTTTTATCTTTTGTTTGTCATGGACTTTTGTGTTGCAAGTTATTTTAAATATCAGAACAACAACAACAGACCTCTTCTTTTTTTTATTATTTTTTTTCATTTGAACTCAATTCCTTGGGAGACATTTTATAGCCAGAGGCATAAATGAAAGGCAGGCAGCAAAATCATTTGTCTAAGAGACCCAGAAACTGTTCTGCCTTCAATGTTTGCAATTCTTTTGCAGGAGGAGCTGTGATATATGATGCAAATCTGAGCTGTAGTATATGATGCAAATACCACTTTAGCTAGAGAGATTTACTATTGGTGAATAAACCTGTCCTCAGTCTACAACTTTTCAAGTACGGTAACTGGAAATAATGATTTTGTTCTTGTGCCCTTGATAATCCTCTTGTGTTTAGCTTCTTTTCTATTCCTCTTTCCTTTTTGTTTCAATTTAACACAATATTCCACCTATTATATCTAGGAAATAACAGAGAATATTTATGGTGTTTATTAAAATTAACATAACAGAAACGGTTTTTTATTTTGGAGTTGATTTAATATATGTTTCTCTCTTGTAGTAGGCATGATCTTAACACAGATAAGACAGTCTTCACTGCACCCAAAAATTTCTATATTAAACTGAATGTTTCATTTCTCCTAAAATGTGATCCTTCATGTTTTCTGTATCTTAACCAGTAAGGCTTCCACGTATGAATGATAAGAGACATCTTGGAATAATGAAAGATAATATTTTCTTGTAATATTATCAAATAATTATTTTATAATGCCTAGGGGGGTTGCAGGTGTAAATAAGTAATAAAGTTAATGTGATGGACTTAATCAGTTCTCCATGGACCATCCTCATGTGCTCTGTACACAATGCCTGGAAAGCTCTTAGCAGACATTTTTAGAACAACTACATACACAATACTTATGATTAATATTTTAGTAGTAGGCTAATAATATACTTCTGATTCTGTAATTCCACCAAAGAAGGAAAGAGACCGTCCCCACAATTTTAATTTCTCAGAAACAGAACCCTGCACTACAAAGTGATCACTGTCTACTTATTTATAACATATGCACCATATACAGCCTCACAGATACATACCCTGAATTTCACAGAGCCTCTAATCCTGCTGAAAACAAAGTACACTGTATTTGAATGGGACCATAGTTTCATCCAATTATAAATGAAATACACCTGCTTAAAATTTGTGCCAAGTACTAAAGGTAATTCAGAATCTACAAATCTAATTTACAGATGGTGGACCATGCCTATATTTACATGCAAAAAGCTCTGGATAGTTGAAGTTTATAATAAGATAGGAACACATGTTTTTAATTGAAATTCAAAAAACCATAATCACCTGTTTTAAACATCAGCCAGGCCTTCGTGTTAAATATTGAACAATTCTGAATCTGGTTCAAAACCATTACCAACAGCAATTAACTCCCCCTTGCACACTTAAATATTTCTCATGTTATCTGAAAACCACACACCTGGAAAAAGGCCAAAGTAAAATCTGGTTTTATAAGGTATATTTTAAAATGAGAAATACCATTAACCATGAAACTCACTGAGGTCTATTTTAAGCATTGAATTGATGACTTCTGACTGAAGTCAAATGACTTCTTCATTGTGTTTAAAAAACTAATAAATACAAGTCAAAGAGGAAAAAAGTTGCACTGACTTTTGATCATTTTGCCAAGAGAAAAATTAAACCTAGTAATAGGTAGTACAGTATTTCTACTGAATGTATGTCAAGATAGGAATATGAGTGCAACTGAAGTTAGAAGTGTCCTTATGTGTCCCCATAAACGAAGATGGTGTAAAATGGAGAGGGTTATAAAATACTCCATGGCCACTCCTACGATGTGTGACTGAGAACATACATGCTGCACTGCACAATACGAATAATTTATTTAATTTTCATCAGATATCCTGGCCTATTGCCATTTTCAGGCATTAATCCAACTAGGAACATGATGTTCTCTATACCTCCCCTGAAGATAAATTAAGGCCATTTGGTGGGAGTTTAAAAATACACAGTGACATACCCTTCCACCAAATATATGAAACAGACAAGGCCTTTTGCATTCTGGGGTCTATGACTAATATTTTCTTGAAATTTTGTTGCTTGCAAGTTCTGAATTAAACAAATTTTGAAGCGTAGAATAAAAATGCTGTGTCTGTTTCATGAATAAGGTAAGAATTGCACAATCTGTAACTTTTTTCATTGTTTTCTAAACATGTAAATGAAAACTGTTTCTCCAGCTCTTGTTCCAAAGTTAAAAAAAACCAGTCTCATACAGAATAGTCTTCTTAAGATAATAAGCCACACATAAAGAATGTGATTTAAACCTCCTAATACACTGAAAGAGCTGCATGAGCCCACATGAGGACCACTCTCACTTTCTCACACAGATACAGACAGCTCCCTGCTCAACCTGTTGATTGCTTTTCATGCCAATTTATAGAATGTCACTCATTTTGGGTAGTTTTTTTAAATCCCATGTGCCTATTCCAGGCTTGATATTCTGCTGGAGAGAAAAAATGCACTAGCAGTTTGTTCTTCCAGGGCAAAAAACCTGCAGCTCCTACTTTTCTTCTAATGTTTGGCCTAATTCCTGTTGCATATTTGGTCATGTTGAAATTGTGTAGTCCAGTCATACAGTATTGCCGTTGCTACTAACAGACCACAAGCTTGGTACTACTTCACTTGCCAGACCTGCTCTGTCTGAATTTATCTTCAGCTTTGTTTTACCATACTTTCATACAGATAGTAGCAATAAAAAAAAAAATCACATAGTATAAGGTATTTACAGCTCTAACACAGTGGTGTAGTGTAGAGAAATTCAGGTCTGGTACAATAGCAAAGACTCTGAGAAGTGGAGACACAGGGCATGGCACGGAGGAGCTCAGGCATAGAGTGCTGATAAGAGATGAGGAACTGAAAATGCCACTCCTATAAACTCACCCACAGACAGTTACAGAAATGCATACCCTGTTTTTCAGGGTAATGAACAGAACAAAGAACTGGTGTCTAACATGTATATAAAGAGCACCATATGCAGCAAACACTGCACTGCAGATGAATGAGGAAGGAGAAAGGTGTAGAAGCTTTAACAAACAAATACAAATTACCACAACTGGGTACCAGAGGAGAAAGGAAAATCTCTAAACAGCACATTCGTTCCAGCAAAGGGCTTCAGAGGCTGACAGAGTTTTGCCTCTAAGCATGTGTTGAAGCAGAGTGCTTCTTTTAAAGGTATCTGGCTAAGGATCTTTTTCAATATAATAAGGGAAGATAATAATAAAGGGAGGAAGCTGCATTTACAATTGTCTTATGAACATTATTGTAAAAAAATGGAAAATTTTTTTGTCTTTAATAATTGTATACAGACTAACGGTGATTCCTGAACTAGACTTTTCAGATTTCCATTAGGGCAACAATAACCTTTTGGCTTTACTTTTACAGATACCTGTATTTCATTTCCCCTTTGCCCATAAACAACGTTTTGAGCACAATGTTAACTTGCTTTTTGTTATTCTTTCCCATAAAGAGTTTGTTCCCACAAGGGAAGGTTGGTTTCAATTCACTTACTTATGCCCAGATTCGTCCCACTGAACTTCAGGCATTTAGCTAATACATCTGAATAAGGGTATACTCCATCAAGTGCCTCTTACAGTCACTGGAGAGATACTGGCATGCCCAGAGGGCAAATCTGCTTTTAGTGATACTGCACAAGGGAAGTTGCTCATTTTATGAAAATTAAAGAGAAGAAACAGGATTGATTCCTAATTTAAGCAGCTAAAAGAAGTACTAAGTCAGGCAGAATGAATCTACCGTTGAATAGATAAGCCTTGCTGAAGGATGAACATAGGGTTTACTGCTATTTAAAACCCTTTTCTGTTATCAATTAATAAATCCTTGCATAATGGCACAACACGTATACAACATATTTAAAAGGAAAAAAATTTTACTACAGAGGGGCAGCAGAAGTATGAGTGAAATAACAGACAGGATACAAAAAGTGAAGATCAGTGGCAGAAGGAATGAATGCAGAATGATATCAGAAATTAATTTCACTGTAAGTAAAATACTTAATTGTCCAATGACCTGTAGTATTGCGAATTGTATGAAGTGAAATTTGAAATTAAAGTTCTGCAGCAGGAGGATATTTTGAATTACCATTACTCTACTTAGCAGGAGACAAGGAATAGATGTACTTGAATGGAAGAAAACAGAAAGAACATATAAGAATTATCTGGAGGAAAAAAGACTTTCCGAAAAGAAACAACCAATCAGTATTGAGTGCTCTTTCCTGTTTTTTGTTATTTTGGCTTCTCTATCTAATTAAGATATTAAACAGACTTTTAGATGTCTACAGTTCATGGTGAACAGTCTTTGGACCTATTATAACAGGTAATTCAGAAGTGAGTCATTATACCAAGGACCCAAGTTTTAAGTCACAGAGGGCAATCCATTAGAAACTGAAAATTCTTCAGTGCCAACATTTCTCATTGTGTTCAGACTTGTCCAGATCTTCCACAGAGACTGTATGTATCACAAGCTGGTTTTTTCAGCCTGCAAGCTGAAGAGCCAGGGAGAGCATGTAGTCCCTCTTCTTTGCCTTTTCTGTTGCCTTCTGTGGTTGCATGTATCACCACCAGATGGAAAATTACTATTTTTTTATGGTAAAAAAGTTCAACTGCTATACTAACATGTATGAGCTGGAGTATCTAGAGACTAATAATCTATATTTTGCATTCTTAGCCTCCAGAAACATGTATGTTAATTAATTTCAAAGACATTTATTGTCTTATCTACAAATGACAGTAAAGAAAAACATTCATCAAAAGAGCATGTTTTATCAAATTTTTAAAGAATTTTTTGTTTTCATTTAGAAAGGTTAAAAAATGAGAAAATAAGAAAAATAAGAAAATAAGAAAATAAAAGATTTTGTGTGCACATGGAGTTTTCTAAGTGCTGAAGTGAGTAGGTTAAACCTGTTCGGTTCATATTTAACATAAAGACTTTTTTTCTAAATATAAACATCTTCAATATTGATCACTGCCAGTTTTGTGCCTTTTTTGATAAATAAAAAAGGTCTTCAATATTCTCTTTCTTCAGTATGTAAAACTCAACCATATGTAGAGCAACAGAGAACAAAAAGTCTCAAAATCATAGACACAACATACATGTAACCGACTATTTCCAATACTTTTCTGTAATTGTTTTAGAACACTTCGTAGAACCTCAGTTTCCACATCTACAAATCCACAGTAGCTTTGCTGTAAGATAGCAGAGAGGTTAAAAGGAAAGATAGAACAAAAAAAAAACAAAAAAAAAAACCAAACAAAAACAAACAAACAAACAAAAAAAAGGCCATATTTTTGTGTTTCTAGAAATACAAAAAATGTACAAATTAATCACCTGTAAGCAAAAACTAGCACCAGCCTCTAGCAACCATGAATCATCAACTATATTTACCTGAAGATAAAAGTGAGGTGGCCTTCAGTTCTAAGTACAAATCCACTGAATGTTTTGAACTCATAAAAACTCTGAAAAAAAATCACTGGGAATCCAGAAAACTTTGTAGCAATGGGATCCAAATATTCATTCACCTTGATGAATTCTAAGTTGGAGAACAATATTGTCAAATTGAAGCAAATTTGCTATCAGAACTATCTGACTGTACTATTTCTTGTGTCATTCACTTTTGTACTCTTTTTTGACACCTTTCTTTTTAATTTTCGTTCAACTGTAAAGAGCAGTCAACAGTATGAACCTAAACCAAAAAAGCATCAGGTGAACAAGGTTGCTGACTGTTAAATTGCTGTTTCCTTTTAAAAGATGACTAATAAGAATTAAATATTCCTATGTGTATGTGATTTTAGGGCATTTAGTTTTTTCAAAAGCAGTATTTAAACATCAAGTTATGCAAAAAAATGTCATGAGGATAAACTGTCAAATTCCTTAACCCACACCGTTCTTGAAATTGCATGTACAATGAACCAGATGAACCTAGCACCTTAACTAATCTATGTTGTTTAGTATGGATTTTTTTTCTATTTTTCTTTTTTCTAAATGTTCATGTTTTCAAAATAATGCTACATGTTCTTGAATATAAGCATACTGAACAAAAACCAACTCCCACTCTGATATGTGGTATCTATCTACCTATAGCATCAGTTAGCTTGGCTACAGATCTTAATTGTTATGAAAATAGCAAGGTTTGCACTTTTTTACCTCCCTCAGGCATTTCAGGTAAAATGAAAGGCTTTTCGTTGCTAGAAGAAGACTATTGGCTATGTGCATCTCATCTGGGTACATATTTAATGATACAAACAGATAATGTTTGCATGTTTGTGAAAGCATGAAAAGTAAATTTCTCTTAAGTAAACAAAGTAAAAGTTAATGTGTTGGAATACTTCCAGAGAGAGATGAATGTGGACCAAAGTTAGAAAGACAAGACCTTCATAAAATAAAGAGTTATATTCATGTATCACATTTTAAAGTCAGCAAAATTAGATTTTAATAGCGCATCATACATGATGACAGCAAGCTATGTAAATATAGGAAGGAATATGTGTTCATATTCATGAAATATGAACTCAGTTCATAAAGACTAATCCATTATGCTACATTGTTTTTTCTATGCTAAACTACTGAAAAATAAGAATATTTGCAGACTCTTATCACCTTCTTGGTTATGGTTTATACTTCCTCAGGCAATGTTTGGAAAAGACAATTTCATGTGAGCCTAGGTTAAACTTGAGAGAACATAAAAGATGAACCTTAGGACTCTTTAGTCCTTTCTCATTATTTGAAACTGGAGGCATTCAGAGATAGTCATGAGAACTGCCAATTCAGTATTTCTTTCTACATAATATCTGTACACATATTTTATCTTTCAATTATTTTGCTGTTCTTACTACAACCACAGTTCATGTCAATAACAGAGCCTTCAGGTGCCTTGAACACTGTAGGGGACCTCAAATGGCCTTCTAGCACTGTGTATAACAAATTGAAGCAATGCCAAGATCTACCTATTTGAAATAGATATATATAAGTCCCATTACAATCAACTCATATGTAATGTGGGATTCAACAACCCACAATTAGGTTCTCAGTGAAATTTGATGTGGTGGACAACTACAGGTTATCCAAGCCACATAGAACATGTTCTTCAATATAAAAAAAACTTGTAAGATAACCAGAGCCTTAGAGAAAGCTCTGTTGACCCAGTGTGATACCTAAGAACACCAAATTTATGGTCATGAAGCCAGGGGACTGTGTGGTTCAACTTATCTCAAACTAGACATCTAAGGCTTGCTCCAATTTTGCAAAGATGCCATCAAGCATAAAAATCAAAGCTGAGAGGTGTCTGACATAACATTGTGGCCTTGCAGATATAATAGGATTTATGGGAGCGCCCTGGGCTTTTTGAAGTGGCAGCTGGACACAGGGACAATACCCTGGGGCATGTAGAATGGTAGCAATATGTAGCCAGCTGATTAATCTGCATAAGCTCTCTGTAGTCTGCCAATATACTGAGCAGGGTCTCAATTCGACTGCCATGTATGTGGGGTTTTAATGTCATTTGAAACACCCTTAGCTGTCATGAGTATTTGCTAGCACCACACTTACATTTCAAATTCACAGATATATCCTAAATGTTACTAGATGCCTTTGCAAATGACAACTGAAGAGTTTCAAATATCCCTAAGAAGGTTTTACATATATGTATATACACACACCCACAACCCCCAGATTTAGCCAGCTATATTTGCATATCTAAGTTTAGAAATCAGCCATCTGGAACTGCATTTTACCCAAGGAAATATTAACTGTGTTGTATAATAACTAAGAGTCCTTTCCAAACTGCTGACTCCTCAGGCAAGGAACAGATTCTGAGAGTCAAATGCTGATATGCTAATTTGGATAACATTACTTCCTTTGGTTACAGATTTTCATTGATAGTAAAACAACTTGAAGTAGATAAGAGACAAGATTTGAACTGGAATTGCATTTAAGTTGTGGGGTAGCTAACCCTCCAGAGTTTCAATTTTCTAATTAAAAGAGTTTTCTCCTCTAGACAGTGATATTGGCTGCATATCCGGGCAACTGCTCCAGACTCAACACTGAAAATGCCTTAACACTAGATTTACTAATAAGAAAATTAATCCAGCAGTAAATAAGAAAAAAAAAAAAAATCTGCATATTTTTCTTCCTCTTTGTCTAGTACCCAAATTGCAATTCTAGCTTTGATACATGTGCATACATACCTCCCTTATAAATATAAGATAAATATAAATAAAACAAAAATTATTTTATTAAACATCTGTTCATTCCTTTTAAATTTCTATTAATAAAGGTCTACTTAAAATTTTGTAATCAAAGCTATTTTTATTCAAGGAAACAGAAGTAAAACTTTGCTGGCAGTTGTATTCAGAGAGAAATATGCAGACCATCTGCGACTTGAAACCACAGCACATAGCCAGAAAATCCTTGGTCTTAGAAAAACATTAGCCTACTTGACTCTTTAATGACTGCCTAGAAGGCATATTTCCTTCTAGGACAATGAAATAGGCAGCTCTGACACATTCTTCTTATTGCAAATATAGTTGCACCCTTGTTTTAATTATCTAAAGTAAGAAAATCACAGGAACAGTATGAGGCTTATTTTATGTCTTCTTTTATTTTTCCTATTTTTTTCTTTAGAAATGTTTTTACTTTTGCCTGGAAAGGTTTTGGTTTGCCTTTTTTTCTATCAGTGCTAGAATGTTCTGAAATATCTCCTTGTTCATGAACTACCACGGCAAAAATTATTTTAAATAAATGCAGAAGATTCTACCATGAATCATTGTACAGTTTTGCAAGCAAGCAAACAAACAAACAAAGACAGTAAGAATAATCAAAGAAGGATAAAAATTCAACTTTAGCAGACAGGATTAGTAGGAAAAGTACTCATAACAATCAAAAAGGATGAGCATCTAGAGTAATGCAATGAATACAATTTTGCTTCAAGTGAAAGAAGAAACACAAGAATCAAAATATGGAAAACATAATTTTAACACTGTTGATGTTGTTGCAATTCAAGGAACAATGAGAATTACATATGACCTTTTCATATTGTGTACAATATAAATAAAAGAACATTTGTGTACAGCACCTGCATTCTTTTTGCTCATCTTATTGTTAATCTTATTGAAAAGTCTTAGTAAATACAAACAGTGGTTTTTGGCAACAGATTTTTTTCCTAAGGAACCTCTATTTCCTACTTACAAAATCGTCACCTTATAGCTATGTCTGAAAGCATATATACCTAATCTTTGTAGTCCTCAGAGACATGGAATTTAAAGGCAGTTAAATTGTGCTTATAATTTAGGTCATATTATGACTTCTAAGTGGGTTGGCATTGCTAATGCATTAACCTGAAATAGATCTTGTATTTTAATATAAAACCAAAATAGATTTTGCCTTCTAGTATAAAATCAATTTCCTGATGGCTGTGGATTTTTTTTTCATCTTCCTCTTTTGGCTTGTAAAACCTTTTGTTTCCTCTATGCACATGTGTTAAAATAATTAATTCCTGATGAAATCTGGTGCAAATGAACATTTTGTTCTTTCACTTCAAAGCTGAGTGGACTCAGTTTTGGACTTCTGACAGAATTGGTTTGAAATACATATATTTATAGAAGACATTGTAATAAGTACATGTAGACCTACAATATAGCAGGTCCCACCCCTCCAATCATTATTATTTTCCCATTAAATCATTATATTGTACTTTATGATGTCCACTGCTGATATGCACAAAACTGACAAGAGATCTTGGGATCTCTGAAAAGCATTTCTAAGACCAAAAGCACTTTTATTATCAATTCTGTAATGCCTCAGAAACACCTGTGTGTATGGGCAGATGGCAGGTTTTTCCATTAAGTAGAAGCCCCATCCTGTAGTCCATTGCTTCTAATGTTCACCAAATAGTGTTATGACACTTATATTACAGTGACTGATAGCTCATTTGAGACTCTTTGTCTCAGAGAAATAGAATGAAACTTTTAAATTCTGGATTTTGACAATTTTTATTGCAAATCTGTGCAATGACCTGATGGGAAGTCCAGCTGCCAAGTACTGCTGCCTTTGCTGATGACCTGGTATGGCAGCTTTTTGCACAAGTACTCCTGTAATAATTTATATATCTGTACAGTACAAAGAGAAACCATACCATTAAACAGCATTTTGGTTTTGGTTTTGTTACTTGCAGCTATTTTTGCTGCTGTTTTCATAAAAATGCATAGGTTGCATTATGAGTAGATTTAAAATCTTGATGATGTAATCAAAACACTTAATAAAATATTCCAAGACAAATAACCTAACAGAAAGAATAAATTGTAAAAGCTTTTAGTACTTTCAGAATTGACAAAGATGTGTAGAAAATTGATAAAAGGGGGATTTAAAAGAACATAGAAGTAAATGATTTTGAGAGTTTTTTTAAATATTCCTAAATATATTTATGTATTTATTTATTTACAGAATAAAGTCATTAAGGGACTGTTCAGGTAAATTATATTTGTATCACTTAAGAAGCCATAAGCCCTTCACATTGACAAAAGATCAAAACACTAAATCAGATTTAAAAAAAAAAAAAAAAAGGAGAGAGAAGAAATAGTGACACATAGTAAAAAAACAGTCTGAAAATGCAGGCTGAAGAATATCTACAGATATTTGCCCATTCATGAAGCATGTAGCTTCAGGTCAGTAATAGTTGCAAACAGGAGGATCTCTTGGCAGAGATGCTGATTGCTGAAGTGTATTTCAATCTGTCCTATCTGGATAGGGGTAATGTCCTGTAAATAGTGATCATATATCTTCTGAACAGGCATAATGCCATACTAACAGACAGATATGAATATTAGCATGAAAATTACTAATATGTACTTCATAATTGAGTTTTACAGGCTGACAGACTACAGAAAACTACAGAAACAGTGTCACAGCAAGTTGTGGACAGCTTTTGAAAAAGTAATTGTTCAATTTAAATAAAAAAGCTTTGGCAAGAATAATCCCACAGCCTCTCTATTTCTGGAGCCTGTAAATAAAGTTTATTGATTGATAAATATCATAAGAAATAAACATGATATTATAAGCATTTTAAATCTCAAGATGGCCTGAAGACAACTGAAGTCCATATGTTATTTTATTTTACTCAACAAAGCTGTTTCTTCACATCAAAGATTAATGTTGAATGCATCAGGATTCGTCATTGTTACTAATAAATAATAAAAGTTTTAATATCCAGATATAATTTCTAAATTAATTAAAAATACTTGAAAATTATAAGTTTTCTGTTCTCATGTTATTCCTCCCAAAAAGAGAAAGTAAAACAATTTTGACACAAGTAAAATTACAGTAAAGAAATAGTTAAGAAGTAACTATTGCTACAACCAAAAACAAAAATCAAACTCAATCAATGCATACACATGGATAATATTCAGTCATAATGAATTGAAAAAAAAAAGTAGTTTTCAACATAATGTACTACAAGAACCAGAATCTGAAAACTTTTATACTGAAATGTATATACATATATATACATGTACATATATGTACACAGGCAGAGAAGCAGAGAAGTAAGATATGTGTATGTATATGTTTGTGTTAGTATGTACAGCATAGAGGTTTTATTGCCATGTTAAACTAAGAAATTATATTGATCTTAAAAACTGAAATCTTTCCTTTACACTTTCCTTATTTAGCTGATTATCAAAACATTCTAAAGCTCAGGCACAACTAATTGCACTTTTGAAAAAAAGAAATTTATGACTTTCCACTAACACACATGAAGTTTTAATGAAAAATAAATGGCTCAAAAAAATGTGTGGTACTCATGATGCCAATATTTTTCCAGCACACATTTTTAATTTAATATCTTTTTTTTCCCCATAAATAAATAAATAAAATAAGGCTATAGTATGGTTCAGATCATGTAGGTCACATTATCATGAAACTAATGCCTAGTGACATTGTGCCACCTGAAATATTCAACCAACAAAGACCCTTGTCTCTCAGCCTCAGTGTCATTTTTAACTATGATTTAGTTTTTTGGGTTTTTTTTCCTTGAAGTTAGAACTAAAAAACTCCTTTAGCGAAAATCTGTATTTAGTGGTCAAGAAAGATGATCTAAGGTCAATATGGTGCCCTTTGAAGTTTTTAGGTGGGTCAATCACAAACAAAACTATGGGAATAAGAAGGATTTGATGATCCAGTCTCATGATGTCATTCATACTAATTTTGTCTATTTTTCTCTTTCAGGTGCTTTTAGAATAGAGTAGTTCATTATGAGTTAGTCTGAGAATCTTGGTATTTCTGACTGTGTTGAGGGGCTTGATTCTAAATTCCAGCATAATGCGTAAAAAGGCATCATATATTTGGTGAAGGCAACTATTTCTAAGCATCGATTTGCAAATAACTCACTGTCCACTATGACTTGCTATAAGGGAAAGATTTCCATTCTCAAAGACTTTGCTCAAGCTGAGTGATGGGAGATATAGAAAAAAAAAATTCTGGAGGACTACATACATGGATTCTCTCCAAATTCTGCCCTAAATTACTCTGGTAACTAACAGGAATCTATTCCTAAAGTAAAATGTTGCTCTCTAGAGCTTGAATTTCAGAGACAGTATGCATATGCTTCATTACTACTAATACAGGTGGAAAGAGCATGAAATAGTGCACTAAGATAACTTTTTATCACCCTTAATTTTAACTAAATAAAATGTGGCACCCATTTACTGCGTAACACGATGATAGCCAAGAATGGAAGTGGTGCAACAGAGCTGGGTAATGCGTGTCAGCACCCTCATTAAGAAAGAGGTGAGTTCAGTAAAGCAAGCAAATTGAAAGCATAAGTTAACAGCAGGCCTCCTGAGGTTCAGGAGGACTTTCTTCACTTAGGTAAGCAATCCTAATTAAGATGCTGAGTAAGAAGATGCCTGAGCTGCCCTAATAAAATATTTGTTGTCTCTAATTAGGAGTTTCCAGTACTGTGCTCAAGAGCAACAGGGTTTCACAGCAGTATAGGACAGAATAATTATTAATAGAGTATATGTAAAGATGTTATAATTGCCAGTGCAAAACCATAACAGGACCACAAGACTTACATCATTTTATTTCAGTGGGAATATTTATATGTACTCAGTTGGAAGCAGAGTGGGTTTTTTTTTGTTTTACTTTCTTTCAAAGAGAAAATACTGTTGGGAGACTGCATTGAGCACATTACACAAAACATGCCATATTTATGTTCTCTACAGTCTTCTTTCTCTAATTAAATATATTTTTTTCTCAGAAGGACAGAATTCAAGCTAACTTTACAAGCACTGCTGTTTAATATTCAGCTCATTGTTTATAATGTGCATATAAATTTCTTTCTGCACACACTTGGCAACTTATAGTTTATTCCCACTGCTGATATCTGCATTTGTCACTGCATTGATACTTAGTCTAATTTATAATGATTACCTCTATAATTTTATCTCTCTACAGACTAATCTAAACATATCTAATACCCTTTATCAAACAACACATTAATTCTGCATCCTGCTGACGGCTCTGCTGAGAAGTTGAGTAAGTGTAAAACATTGCTTTATTGTGTTTCAAGGAAATAGGTGAAATGTCCATATTTCCGGGAGAATTGTGTAATGAAAAACATCAATCTTTACCTATAATACCATGCTAAGTTTTGGTGCTACAGCAACTGCTAAATCTGCCTCTCTTATTTGCTCTCCATATGAGACAGGAGGATCACACAAGATGCAGCATAAGGAATACTCCCATGCAACCAAGTAACATCAGAAGAAGACCAGGTAGCCTGCACGAAGCCACTGAAATTGAGAAAATGTCATGGAAATAAATGGAACAGATGATCCATCCAAAAATGCACACACAAAAAAAAAATCACTTATGCTGACATTTCTACATTTCTTTCAATAAAATATCATTCTAGTAAAGAAGAATACTGTCTTATTGCATTCTCTTAACTACTTATGTTCATTCCATAATTAAAATGTGTAAATAATATTCTCCTAATAATACAGCCTATGTTTTGGCAGCCAGGTTTCCCTCTTGTTCTCACTCACATGCAGCCTATGCTCATATGGAACACATACAGGTGAGATTCCATCAGAGGAATGATAATCCTGAAAATTGCATTTTATTAGAAAGTCTGTTGAAAAACCAATCAAGGAAAGACCCAGTCTTCTGCAAGTGTTGTATCTCAAGTATCAACAGTGGTTAAGATACTGAAAAAAGTGCTTTTTTTCTCCTGAAGTGATAACTGTAAATGAATTGTCCAGGCAGAATCAGTGATATCTTCATGTTCTGGAAAAAATTGAAAATAATTAGTTGCACCGATTTACTTCAACTAAGGATGAATAAACTTATAGCATTTTTGGACAATTTTAGCCAGTCCAACTCTGTAAGAAACTACTCCAAGTTAGTTTAACTCTTCAGTAAATAAAAGATCACAGATGAACATATAAAAAAACTTCTGTACCTTTTTACTCCTATTAGGAATGAATTGTTGCAAAGCTGTGGAAAACCAGTTTGTATTAAGCCATGTCTTATAGATGTCAAGGAATTTCAGTCCTTTAAATTGAAGTGAGATTATAAAAGATTCTAGTTCAAGCTTATGGTATGGCATCTGGGAAATAAATCCATTCCTGAACTGTGCAAATGATTCTGTTTTAATTCCAGGAGAAATTTCAAAATTTTTTGTCTGTCTTTCACCAGTACCTTAAGTGACTGATCACCTTTCCTTTTGTTTTTGTTGTTTTGTTTTGTTTGTTTGTGGGGTTTTTGTTTGTTTTGTGATTTTATCAGCTGGCATTGGCCAACCTCAGGCCATACTTGTCTTCGTGTTAAGGAGGCTGAACCACCTGAGAGAACTGAAATGAATAATTCAAACTTTTCATAATATTTCATTCAAAATGAACAAAAAAAGATACTAAAACTTGAGTTTAAGCTAGCTTCACCTAAGGGTACTTTTACAGTCAAAGGGTAGAAAGAGACATTTCTAGGCAATGATTCATTTTATCTTACGGGAAAAGGAGAAAAGACGGTCAAAAGCCCCTTTCCCAGAAAATACCAGTCATTAATATCCAACATAATCTGAATAACCCAATTTGAAATTTGTCAGACTGATCATGCTGATCCATCATACTGATTCCCTGAAATCATGGAATAAAATATATTTGAGTATCTATGGCTTACTAATAAGTCAATTCTGTAATTCATTTTAATGATACGTTGCTTCACCAGTACTGAACAAAGATCTTCTATAGTGAGTTACAAACTCTGTCATTTTGTTTTCCTTGAGATGAAGAGGGAATACTTACTTTTCTCACTTTAAAATAAAGTTAAAAGATGTTCTAAACCAAGATGGCAAGCCCTGATTAGCTATTCTGTAACTCAAACACAGAAGATGCATCATTTTGCTAACAGCTTTTCCACTACTGTGGTTGATAAGAAGTGAAGATACAAATTTCTTCTGAAATAAAAAGAATTTGTATCTGCTTTTTACTGATATAACTATTGGTGGTATTAATAATAATTTCATAAAATTATGGCTTTCTACTTAGAAGGACATGGTGCATAAATTAAATCAGTGCAGCTTCTTTGACTTAATGAGAAAAAGCATTTGTATAGTTAGAATTTTCATGCAAAAATTGCAAAAAAGTACCATTATATAAGAGGGAAAAACATAGCAGCATAAAGGAATTAGAGAAATTTTAATTTTCACTAGAATAAAAGTTTGTACACCTAGAAGATGCATAGTTAAAATTGCATTTTAATTTTTTAAGCTCATTAAACATGACTATGCATAATAAGGGAAGTCAAATACTGAAAAGTTAATCTTTAAAAGTCAAAGAACAGCACAGATCATTGTACAAAAATTTATAGAAATTAAGATTGGACTATAAAGTTTGGAGCAAAGAGTTTGATGGAGAATTCTGAAATAGGGGAGGGTGGGAAATTGCAGAGGAAATTGAGTTCCCTTCTGTTCTCCAAAAGTAATGCTTTCTTAAGTATGTGCAATATCCCTGGAAATAGAACATACATGTTTATTTCCATCCTTCAAAATAATACTGGCAGGACTTCAGGCACATGTTTTTTTTTCCCCCCTAAAAGCAGTGTTTCTCAGTATAAATAGATTCCAGTATTTTTCCTCTTTTTTTACACTTGTTTGCATATTCCCATATGTACTATTCACAAAAATTTTTACTCAGGCTTAGAAGAAATGACAGTCTGTTATGATCCATGTGAACATATATCTCAGTATGACGTTCAGAATGCCCCAAGGGGAAAAGAAATCAAACCGAAACAAATTATTTTGATAGTCAAAATACAATAGCTTCAGAAACAGAATGACACTTATACTTGATCATCTCGTCCTAAAAAAAAAATTTAATAAAATTTTGGATTAGGTTTTCTGATAGCTTTCTGTAGATATACTTGTAATTTAAATAGCAGGACACACAATATCTCTTTTAAAGATCCAGCCACACCTACTGCAGAAGCTTAACTGAAGATAGTTCCTTGCCTTATTCAACACTGTTAACATTTTATACCTCGGTTATATCTTTCAGAAATATTTCAGGCTCTATATATGTAAATATATACATGAGTATATGACTATATTTTGTATTACATCTACATGCACAGTATTGCTGATCTTTAAAGTCCCTTCCAGCATAAAGCCTTCTATGATATGAGTCTATGATATACAATTTTATGTCATGAATATATTTTGTAAGTATAAGTAAGTAACCGTGTACTTTTTATGTAATGTGGTTTATTTTTGCTAAATTAAACTATTAATTTTCTGATTACTCAAAAAACTATGGTCATAAAAACTCTTAAACCCTCTCAAAATGTTTTGTAGGTTTCAAAATTGAAATTAACTTAAGTGCATTCTTATTCTAACATTCCTGAGTTTCTTTGAAAAGCCCATCTCTTACAACCACAGAAGTCTTGAATCAGTTAATCCTGGTGCTAGAAGAAAACCAAAGCCAAAAAATTTCCTCTTTCAAGTTTTCAGGCCAGCTCTATTCTTTAAAATTAAATCTTCCATGAACGAGCACTGTCATCTGTCACACCATAAGCACATCTTTGACATTCAAAGCTTACTTAAAAGGACGCTCTTTCAAATGTCTCCCACCCGTACACCACACTTGTTTTGTTGCAGACATTTCAAAAAACACTTGAAAAGATGGAGGAGGAAGTGAAATGAACTTGCAACATATGAAGTGTATGTATTGCACGCATGCATAACCATCTCTAGGCCAAGCTTTGAAGTCCTTTTTTGGCAAAACTGAAGCTTCTTATCCCTATTTCCTCAAATACTCAGAGGAAAAAAACACTTCTTTCAAGCTAGTCCTGGCAGCAAAAACATTTTGTCCAGAAGAACCACATAGCAAGTGATTTAACATGTGCCAGGAAGAATTTGAAAAGAGGAAAGCACAGTTTCAACAGATATTTTGTAGTGGGGGAGCACTTGTGAAATTATTAACACACTTTTTTTTCAGATATGTTCTTATCTTGGTAATCCCTCTTTATCATGAAGGTAGATATACGTTTTCAGTACAGTATCCCTTGTACAGTTTGGGCAGCACAAGTACAGCAGTAGCAACATGAATTAAATTACCTTTTTAAAGATATAAATACTCTTTGAAAATGGATTCATTTTCTCCCTAGTAAGTTTGGGGTTTTTGCCTGTTTTGTTTAATTTTGTTTTCAAGAGAATTAACAGAGTTGCATTATTAGTAGATAAGGAAAAATATGACAAATTAAATGAAATTAATTTCATAATTGGCAGATAAAAAATGAAATCAAGTACCATATGCACATGCATAAATGAAGCTTCTTTCCAGCTTGTTTCCTTCAGTCAAGGAATGCTGTTTCTTTTTTCCCCTACTGTATTTCCCTAAATTAGTGTTGCACCAGGAAAAATCAAGCATGTCTACTCTCTGAGTGACCGCCTGTGAGAGGCTGACCAAAACCTGTTCAGATCAGTAAACACCTTTTATAGGGTTCAGATTAAAAAAGAGAAATATACCTGAAGCATAACTCTCTTCTCTATGTATGGAACAATTTGCTGAAAAGCAATCAAACAAATAATTATGTTATATCAGATCTATACTGATGCCTTTAGAACTCTTCTTCTATACAGTATACACCTTTTGCCATTCTCACTTTTCCAAACTGATGAAGTTACATAAAGAGGATGTATATTAGAAGCCTTCATTGAGAAACTATGACGTACTCTGAATAAAAGTGATCAAAATGATCAGAAAATCAGGATGAAGGGAAAGAAGGTGAACTTTGATAGGTTTATAATTTGAATTTTCATTTTCGTGATCTTTTCTGATTATTACATTTCTTCCTATTATTCAAAAGTGACAGTCCATATCATCCATTTCATAGATAGAATTGCATGTCTGCCATTAACAGTTTCACAGCAATGAAAATTATGAACCTTACCCCATAACAAACTTTGCCAAAGTGCATAAGAACTGTATTAAATCATTATATATTCTGAAGAAATCCTTGTTTTATAAGAAAATGAGACAATCCCTAACTTTTCAGTGCTTTAGACCATAGTTTATTAGTTTAGTACAAATACTTTTGCTCTGAACACCCAGAATTGTAAATGATTGGTCTGTTTGATTTTAGTGAATTATTCCTTTAGACCTCACATGAACTTTTGGGAAACAGAATATTTTAAACTTTGCAAACTAAATACTGTTCATTTATTATGCTCCTTTTTCCCCCCTAATGATCAGTTTTATTTATAACAAAGAATGAGCTTTAAAGGGTCTGTTTTGATGTAAACCAACCAACATTGAAACACATCTGTTTGAAATGAACACAGTGGGGGAACACTGTGTTTTTTTATGAACATACTTTTGCCTTAACTAACACTGCAGCACATATTAAAATTAAATAAATAAAACAGACATAGGAGAAATGGGATACATCAAGATGAGAAGTGCAAAAAAAAGGAACTAAGTGGAAAAGAAATATGTTTAAATTATACATATATTAATGTGTCTGGTTCACACTGTAGCTCTCCCTCTAAAGAGCTGAGGAAAAAAGAAATTGGTTTACTTGGATAAATTTGTGGCCTCTAAGAAAAATTGGCACAATGTAGTGCAGTCTAGACACTGTAAAGGCAACCTAAACTGAGTTGACTGCCTTGTGAATACTGTCAGAAGTCTAAACTGTGAAAGGAAGTTCCAAATTATATTACCTTTTGGAAGCTTTCTTTGTCACTTCAGGCCTCTAAAGCAGGCTTTGGTCTGAAATGCTGACTTGTATTCCTTATGCTGTGGTATAAGGAACTTGCATTTATAAAGAAAACAAGAGGAAAAAAAACCCTTACCATAATGAACAAGATGGGAAACAAGATGGTAGAAAACAGAAAGAAGATGAAGAAAAAAAAGAAAGAATTAATTGTTTATTTAAATATAAAACTGGAGAAAGAGAAGCAACATTTCCGAGGGAGTAAAGAGTATGGAGGGTGCATTCATCTACTACAAGTCCTACCAAAATACTCTGAGACTTCACTCCAAGTTGGAATTTCTTTTGTGACAATAAGGCAACGTCTGCACGAGCATAGTGAGGAGAAATAGAAGTGGATCCATAGAGTGGAGCAGCTGGTGCTGAGGCACTGATGTCCACAATATGCATATTTCACTGATATTTCTTTTTTCTTCGGTCTGGTTCAACTCTGGTGTTGTGAGCTACATGCATGTATGGCATTTTGGTATAGTCAGGAATCACATTTTTCAGCTTCATCTGAAAGAAATTCATTTCAAGCACTTGGGTACCATTCCATGATGCAAACTAAAGCACAGTAGCAGGGATAACTGGAGGATTAATTCAAAATGTCACTCCTAATCTGTGAGGATTCTGCTGATACATTATGCAAATAAAATATCCAGGGTGCTCTATCTGCTTCCTCTTATAGTCTTCATGATGTCTGATCTGGACCTTTTCATTCTGTGAAAATATTTCTCAAACAGCTATCACGAATCTTCTTTTACATTTCCACTTGAAAAAAGTCCAGACACACAGGAAAATAATATTAGCAGTCAATATTGCAGTGCTTCCACCCTGCAGTTCTGATACATCCATAAAAAAATGAAAAACGTTTTTTTTTCCAGAAGGTAGTGAAAGTTTTGATATTAATATGTGACTGTTTTGGTAGTAAATAAAAAGGCAGTGCCAACTTTTCATCTCTACCATCAACGCACTTTTTTTTATAGATGGTATGGCTAATAAATGTGAAGGAGAAATTTATAATAAGGCAGAAAGCAAATTGCGTCAGAATTTCCTAGATTCTCTTCTCCTTTCTCCCCTTATTAGGTGGAAACAACTCCAGGTTTACAAAAAGCTGTGTTTACATAGAACAAAGTATGACATTAACATTATTGACATTATATTTCAAGTAAAGCCATGGGAAGACAAATTGGCAAAATTATCTAACTTATATATAACACTCCCTAAGAACTTTGAATACCATCTCAACAACCCCCTACTTATTTAGGTGCTGCACTAAGAAGTAGAGGCATTTCCACAGCGAGTGGCATGATTTGTTTGTCCACAAAAATGGTAGAGGTAAGGACAAAAAGTGTCTGGACTTACCAACATTGTAAGATTATTTTCCTACCTTGTCTTTTCTCTTGAAAGAGGAAACTGTGACAAGAGCAATTTTGTATTTTTTCCCTTCTGAACTATTATAAAGATGCCTGGTGTCATCAGTATTTTGTTTTCTCCTTAGTAGAATCATCTGTCACAGCAAGTTAGTTTTAGGCAATATCTGAGTCAGGATGTCAGGACTTTGTTTGTGAGCTCTCCCTATCTATCACAAGAAGGTGTAAAAACCTTGCAAAGGCGGAGTGACTATGATGGCTTCGCAAGCAGCTTTGCCTGCATAAGTAGGAAGACAGTTCCTGCAGGGTAGTGAACAAATTTGGGATAGATACTGTTACTTGAGTGTTCCAAATTGTCAGTGACAAAGAAATATTTTGTCAAAGGGGTCTGTTGGAGAGCCATTACTAACAAAAGCTAATAGATGAAATACAACATTAAAAAAATCTTCTTTAATAAATAGTCTTATTAGGAAATGCGACAATTCAGAGACAAAGACATAGAACATAAGGACATGTTTTAATTCGTACAGTTGATTAATCACGTCACAGCAATACTTGTTATTATACAGAAATTTCAATTCCAGCCTTAGAGTACTGTACAGAGACAATACTAATTTTGTCCTGAGGATTCTGCCATTTAGGTAGACAATATACATATTAAAGAATAAAGAATTAAAAAGCAATGAGAATACAAACGGAAATGAGTTATATCCATCCACATTCTCTTTCCTTTTTCATGTAGTCTATGAAAAGAAAATATGATCCTCCAAAGTACATGCAAAGCTTAAGAGTAAAGTATAATGTTGTTTTATTCTGCCGTAGTTTTTTGTGAAAAATTTTAAAGAGAGAGAAGGAAATGCTACCATTTAATGGGGGAAAAACTCTATAGTGTCATTGTCATTTAACCACATAGATAAGTGTATTGTAAATCAATCTATGCTCTACTAAATATATGAAGCAAAATATGAAAAAAAATTGGCATTTTCTATGTATATTTACAAATCATGTGGTTTTCTGTTCTTGTAGACTACCTTCCTCCACTACTTGGAGGCAAAATCTACCTCAACTAAATTTAGCTTAATATTTTTATTAAAATTTAAATTTTATACACATATTTCCATAGAATTGTCTCCTAGTGTTCTTTCCTGCAGCTTTATTTTTTTTTTCCAATGAGGGGACTAATCATTCCCTTTAATACAATTTTAGTGCTTTTTCATGCAGAAGCCTCAAGTTACCTGCCATTCATTCAGAGGACTACAGAACATGAAAGTGCAATACTGCCAATTTACAACAGATTAACACAGGATTTGCATATGTTTAGGAATTTCAATAGACTTCTGACAAGTTATAAAACTATGGCTGAAATGCACAAAACTACATTTGTACTGGAAAAATCTTACCAGAAAAAAAAAAAAAAAAAAGAAAAGAAAAAACAGCTTATGAGAAAAAGATGTGTACTTTGATGACCCTGAGGATAAACATTAAAATTTGATACCAGTAAAATTAGATATAGAAGAATAACATGAGATTTTATTTTCTGAATATAATATGTATACGTAATTTCCTGTTCTATCTTACTATTATTTGTGCTTCTATCTTTCTATTATTTGTGTTTGTGTTTATTTTTTTGACTTATTTCATTACCCAACACCCCTAAACTAGTTTTTTTTTTTCAAGTTCTGTTCACAAGCAACATTTTGACTGTTCTCCTAAATACTTTTGCATTGTTTTTTTGACAACTTTTTTTGGTGAAAATAAATTACTTTGTTTTAATACCAAAATTAAGTACAATATGTATAGTGTAAACCACATAAAATTATGGTGTAATTACAAGGCTTTTTTCCCCTTCGTTTTGGAGAATTAAAAAAAAAAAAAAAAAAAAAAAGAATTATTTGGGACATTTAGGATTGAGAAACAAAAACAGATTAAAAGCTTCTCTGGTAATTTCCAACATACTTAACTCCTATGGAAAGAGAGAAAGGCATGTAGCAGACCTTGGGTTTCAGAAGAGCAGACTTTGGCATATTCAGAGTAGGCAGATTCTCACATGAGGCTGCCCAGAAAGATGGTAGAACTTAGGAAAACTGGTCTTTTGTCAGGGACAGCCTATCCAAGGAGCAGAGATGTACCATTAGGAGAATTATTTGGTCTCTGGAAATCCAGTACAAAATATGTCCAGAGAAGAGCAACCAGGCTGGTGAAGGGACTTGAACACAAGTCCTATGAGGAGAGGCTGAATGAGCTGGGGGGGTTTAGC
>VXAY01000621.1:58628-77611 GCA_013399855.1 Oxyruncus cristatus | reverse complement strand
CTTGATGATCTCAGAGGTCCTTTCCAACCCGTCTGATTTTATGATTCTATGATTCTATGATTCTATGTATCATTTTTATAGGACTAGAATCACTCCTTTCCCCACCATTCCTGGTAGAACATAATGCAGTCTTATTATAATTTCTGCTTCATTATTCTATTTGAGAAACTCCCAGGTGCGAAAGAATATGTCCAACAGCAGCTCTTTTATTAATTTTGTTGTTAATTTTGATTTTGACTGTTTTACTGACATAAGCAGCCTTAAAAGGCTTCAGGAAGAGTTACATAGACTAAGGATTCCCAGGGAACTTCTCACATGTGTCTTTCCACCATATATGCTTTTCTAGTTCTGGCCTCATCACAAGCCCATTTCAGCTGCTTTTGTATTACTTGAATCTACATGTTTGTAGGGCAGCATTCATCCAGAGTACATTCATTTTCACAGAAGCAAATAACATACTATTCTAGTAGCTGGAAAAGTATATTCTTACTCCTTTCTGAGCTTTTTATTTCATTTCTTCCTAAGTTAAAAATTTAGATAAGTGGGAAAATGACAATAAAGAAAGAAACAAAGGAAATAAATCCCTTAACTGTGAAAAATTTGACTTCCGTCTAGGTGAGTGACTGATATTATTTGTATTTCTTTGAGTGTTTTATTTTGTCATGCTATTAATGAATTCTGCATCCTAAACAAGGGAAAAAACTATAAAAATAGGTTTATATTTGGTAAGAAATATCATGGTGACTTCCATACTTCACCAATAATCCCCAATGAAATGTTCTGGGTGTAATTATTTTATTATCAACTCTGTCAAATGCCCCTTGAGTTATCATAATTAAATATATTATAACTGACTGTAGATCTTCCCCCAAGAAAATGAAAACCTTTAATAATACAATGTTAAAAAAAAAAGAAAAAAAAAAAAGAAGAAAAAAAAACTACCACAAAAAAACCCAATAAAAATTATTACAGCAACTTCTTGAAGAACAATTCTGGGACAAGTAAAAAAATTATGAATGTCAAATGGCTTCATGACTGTTTCACATATGTTCTCTATAATGATGTACTCATTAATTCCCCTTATTTCACTGTCACTCTAAAATTACTTTCACATCTGTTTTTGACAAATGGAACTGTGCTTTTACATTAGGCAGATGAAACCAGAGTCAGATCCAAGAAAAAAATTAAGCCCAGAATAGACTTCTCATAGAGCTGATGGATTCAATATTTACTGACTGGATAAATTTGCAGAAGACTGCATAGCAGGTAAATGTGAAATCATACTTAGACTAAACCTTCTAAAAAAGTCTTTTTTCAATAAATTATTTCTTCTCAAATACATGGCTAAGGAAAGAAGCTTATCTAAACTGATTAAGTTAACTTTTCTGCTTTATTTGATAAAAAATTTCTGATGAAGTGGGAAAACCCTTCAGTTCCAAGAGTCAGTCATTCAAAACGCTGAAAGGACTTCAATTATTTCAACTAGGCATGAAGTTGCCTCTGTTCTGTAGTTCTTTTGCTTTGGAAACTTTTGATTTGTTAAATTGATTTTGAAGTGAACTACATGTTAAATGTCTTTCTAGCTACTGTGGTTAAATAGAAAAAAAAAGAAATTAAATAGGAAAGTTGTGTGTAGACCTTAAAGCTGTCTCTCAAGAGCAGCCCAATGCAGGCACGCTCTTATAAGAAGTAACTTTAAAAACAGCAAGTTACATTGGTCTTGCTGAACAGTTATTATTAGTCCAGTCATAAAGCCACTAACCCTTAGAGCCTAAGTGACCTAGAAAACAAAACTTCACTTATAACAAAGTTTTAAATTGTTACAGAGGTACATATGGACTCATACACATACTCTCTCTCATACACATATATTTATTCTCTCTTAACATCCTCACCTTTTCTTCATTATAGGGCTCAACTTTCCATCCTCTTCTGGGTCTTAGGGTCAAAGGCATTGATATTCACTAAGAAGGAGCTGGGGAGTGAGGATTTGAAAGGGTCATCAGCACCCCAGCTCCTCCATGGGGGAAACTATAATTTTAACAGGGGTGTTCATTCCTCCTCATTCTAGGGTCTAATGTAATGTATTTTCTAAAATTTTCTAAACTTTGTCCTTTCTCCACTGGTCTCCATTTCCACGAAATATCCATATTTATAAACCCTAAGAAAAGGTTTGCCTTCCTCCCCATGTTTTAACCCTTTAATGACAACTAAGTGATCACTGATTAATTCACAGACATGGAGCCTCTGTCATCATCACCTCTACACAGTTTCAAGGCCTCTGTTATCATGCAATCAGTTCTCTACACTGAGTTTTATTCTAGGTTCACAGTTTTTTCTACATGTACCCCCTTTGAATTCAGCATTTAGTAGTTACAGAGGTCTATCAAAACTATTAGAAGAATAGGTACAATGTCATACTCTTGTACACAAGTAAGCTAAACCGAAACCAAAGTTATAATCACCTGGATGTTTGACAACTGCTGCTACAGCTAAGCCAGGTAAATAAAACTGCAGGGTTACACGGAGAGATTTTAGGTCTGCTAATATCGAAAATTCATATTTCAAACTTAGGGCTTGTAGAATAGGGTAGAATGTGATTGGGTTTTTTATCTATCTAAGAATTGTTTGTATGCTTTAGCCAATATATATTTAATGTTGATGTACAGAAATATTATTCAGTGAATACAAACTACAGTTCCTAGCGAATGCAAAAATCTTTTGCCTGTAGAATCATACTTTCAGTTGTTGACTTAGTCAAGCCTTACATTTTTGATAGACAAAAAAAAAAAAGGAGAAATACACAACTGCAAAGTAAGAATAGAAACTGCTATGACTGACTACAGATGTTTGATTTTTATTTCATTCTGGGCAGGTGTGTCTTGCCGCTGAGAGGAAAATTAATTTAGTCAAGTGCTTTATCTCCTAATTATCGTTTAATACGGAAGCGGATTCACACAGATGGAAATACATTTTTTGCCTTTCTTTGTGACAGAAAGGATATCAGAGAATGTCTTCAGGATAAGCTTAAAATGCATAAGTGGTGTTTCTAAGTCTCTGCTAAATGAGCAGATTATTCTGTTCTTTCATTGTTCTCCCCAAACTTCCTGTGTAGTTAACACCAAGTAGCTTCTCACACTGTTTATATGATTTGTTTGGTATCTACATGTGCAAGAAGAGCAGGTGCAGGGCCCAGGGGTCTGGAACCCTTCTTCCTAAAAGTAGTAATTGCAATAGTTAGCATTATGTCACCTGTATCCGCCTGGTTCTTTTCCCAAATTCACAGTGCATGGAAAACAGAGGCAGGTAAAAGATTGTCTTAATGCTTTCACTCACAGAGAGAAATGTAATCTTTATCTCAGTTTTATTACCCCTGAGCTGGCCTTAATCTTGCAGGTTGCAAGACCTACAGAACTGTCTTTCCTTTCATTTAATCTATGTTCTTTTTCAGTAGGTTTACTACAGTTTATAAGTTACTACACTGAATAAGACTATAGTTGCACTGGACCCTCTAAATAGGTGTGTATTGCATGCCATCACTAAGAATGACAAATTAAATTCAAACTGATTTCAGATCATATGTCCCCTGATATTTGTTGGAAAAAAATGAAAAACAAGCACATAGGTCATCTACCCTGTAATTTCACAGAAACAAAGAGATACATTAGGAAAAAGTATATTAAATATAATTAAAACATGAAAAAAAAATCCTCCTATCAATCAGAAAAGATTTTTTTCTTTGTGTTTTGTGATTTAAGAATCCTTTTAATGTTATCTATTAAAAGGAAATATTTTCTTAAATGACCTGTGAAAAGTTTTCATGGATTTTACAACACAGTTTGTTATGAGAATGAAGAGGTAGAAGGCCCAGAGGAACCCAAAGCTCAAATATATATACAAACCTACATATCCATTACATTCATATTTTCATGTATGGCCTGACCCAAAGCCAACTGAAATTTGGACTTGCTTTCCATTTACTTCAGTAAGCCTCAAATTATGGTTCTTACATAGTAACTTCACTGTGTTAGGGTAAAAATGCATGAAATTATGTATTCCTTAAGTGTTTGCAGACTGAAGTTCAAGGATTTATAACAGCTACTCTGCAGTCCATAGCATGGAACTCTGAGATTTGAATTAATGTTGATTCAGCTCAGAAATTAAATTTCCTATGGAAATATGTTTTTTCTGTCCAAAGTTCTTCTGTTAATGTGTTCATTGTACTACATATTTTGATATACCTTAAGCAATTTTCACAATGTAAATTAAAAGTAAATTTCAAATAAATTATCACAATACTTTAAATGGACTGGAAACTTGAATCTACTCTTAGAGATCATGTTAGAAGACATTCTGTGGTTTTCCATCTTATTGCACATTGTGGAAACTTATCTTGGCTAATTATGTTATGGAGAGTAGAGGAGGAAAGTATTAGCATTATCTCTAATAAAAAAACCCTAGTTCATTTGAAGATTCTTGTCTTCTATCCAAATATACATTCAGATTAAAGTATCTATTCTATAAAAATAGCTTTATATTTATGATAATTAAAATATTCCCAGACCTTCCTGTGCCATGTATTCATATAGAAAAAAAAAATTGTTTGTGGTAGCAAAGAGATAAGGATCATCTGGATTTGGTTTATAGTGGTGGGATAGCAAGTCATACTAACAATGAGAATGTTTTTAATTTAGCTGAATCTAAACTGTTTATCCTTCCATTAGATATCTGGCATTACTGCATAATCATTTCAATGTTTCAATTTTTTTTATAAATCAAATACAGTAGTAAAAGACTAACAAATGTTTCAGTGCTTTAAACTCAGACCATATTTGAAGATATAAATTGCCTCTTAAGCTTAGGCCTCTATTCAACATTTTACCATTTTTTTTTGTGAGAAAAATAATGAAATGTTATCCTATTTACTAAATAAAAGTAATAAAATAAAGTGACCTTAAGGTTACAAGATGCTTATTAGTAAAGGTAAGAAGCAAGATTTCTAAGTCCCATTTTTATGCTTTATTGTTAAATCATGCTACCTCATAAGATCAGAAAGGAAACAGAGAATCAACAGCCAACTCCTGTTTCCATGAAAGACTTATTTTCTAAATAAAATATCCCTAGAGTAAATATTTTCAGAATAGCAATGCATCCCATGCTGAATATCTAGAGAGTGTCAGACTGAATCCTCTTTCCTTTTTCAGTCATCTTGATTCTCACAATGGTAAAACACTGGGAGACAGGAAAATAATTTAAAAATAGTCATCTGTAGTTTTTTCCCTAAGTATCTTTATAGGCCACAGCTACATGTGATGATTATGATGGATATAAGTGCTTCCCATTCCACTATCTGTTCTGTATAACCTTCAGGAAGAGTAGTCAGAATGGTACCTAGATGATAGGCATGGCAACGATGGTCAGTTGTAGTAGACAAAAAAAAAAACGTAAGTCTCAGAGTTAGCAAGACTCCTCTCTTTAATCTCTTCTTCCTCATGGTGGTTGTCTAGGGCTAGAACAAAAATTGGTGAAAATTTCGTTGAGAGAACATTGTTTAAAACTCCAGAATGTCTGTCCACCTCAATCCTATTTCTTGTCAGAATACAAAGTGAAAGCATTGGAATGGGCTGCCCAGGGAAGTGGTGGATTTTCTATCCCTGGAAGTTTTTAAGCTGAGACTGGATGTGGCACTTAGTGCCATGGTCTAGTAACCGCGGTGGTAGTGGATCAAGGGTTGGAAATTGATGATCTCCAAGGTCTTTTCCAACCTGTGTGATTCTGTGATTCTGTGATTCCGTGATACGATTTTTCTGAAATGGTAAACAATCAAATCAACTGAGACAGAAAAATTTAAAAGCAAATCTTTTGTTTCTTAAGAAGGACTTCAACAATTATCAATTAATTTCTTGGTTGTAACACAATTTGGTCTCATTTCAGAAGCCTTCTTCCCGTCTTTATACTTTGTTCCTTATTTGTCATTACCAAGGAGTCTTCCTGTCCTTATCTACATTGCAGGTTCTGTACTTTTTATACTTTGTTGTGTCCCTCCCCCACTTAGCACTCCAGTGTATGACACCAATAGAATTATCCTTAGTTTCCTCCAGAAAAAGAACAATTTTTACTTGGCCTTACTTAGTCACAACTCAATTGTAAGGCAAGGTACACAGATGATTTTCATTTCTGCTTCCCAAACTTAAAAAAAAAAAAATAAATAAAAAAGGGACATATATATAGTAAACATTGCCAAAACAAATGGAAGTTATATCATCTATTGCATCGGGCAAGTATGCAGTAAAAACAACAAAAAAACACAACATACATTTTATATGGAATTGAAATAGATGTGAGTGGTTTTAAGAGCATTTCTAAGGGAAACTGCAATATGTTTCAGTGGGTTTTTGCATCCAAAGACAAGAAGAGTTACTAAATAGGACAAATCAAGCATATACAATCATGAACTTCTTGTAAGCCGAACTGTCTAGATGAGCAGCAACCTCCTTCTTAGATAAAACAGAACTTGAACTGTTCAAAAGAATATTAGACTGTACTGATTTGTTTGGAGAAATGTAGAGAAAGGACCTCCACTGTGAATTCTTATTCATAAGAGTCTGACAGACACAAATGAGTTGATCTACTGCAGAAAACTGTTATCTAGCCTTGTTAGTCTTGTGCATTCCTTATCAGTTTAACAATATTATAGAATCATAGAATCTTAGAATGGTTTGGGTTGGAAGGGACTTTAAATACCATCTAGTTTCAACCCCCCTGCCATGGGCAGGCATACCTTTCATTAGACCAGGTACAGCATTGTCCTTTTCAGTAAACAAAGATCATTATTAAATGTGATTGTCACATTGTAAGAAATGTTACAAACTGTAAACAGTTCCTTTTCTTATAATAGTTAATATTGTCCTCTCCACAATATGTCATCAAATTAAATTCAGAAATTTTTCACCAAACCAAATTGTTTCTCAAAATATGATGCCTCCTCAGAAATAAAATAAATACTATAAAATGGAAAATAAATCCAATCTTACAGTTAGCAAACTGAAATTATTGGCCCATATGAAACCTTGTATAATGCCTTGTTTATTTGAGGATTAAGTTAAGAACTTCTGGAGTATATGTGAAATTCCATTTTATCCAACTTTGGAACTGACCCTGACTTGTCAAAATTAAATCATTTAAGACAAACTTCTTTGCACACAAAATGTTTTGGCTGTCCTTTTTGACTTTCAGTGTTCACAGTACAGAAGACTAGAAGAAACATTTTATTCTTGGGAATCTAATTAATCCTATTTTTATAAATAAATCTTCCTTCTTTTTTCAGTTCCACATCTTTTTCTCCAGGGAGTTTTGTGTCACTTTTGTTCCAAGATTTCAGTTTACGAGTTCTCCATTTCCTCTTGATCCAGGAAATCTCACAGAAGTTCTCTCAATCTCACAGAAGATTACGAATTCTCTAACAGCTTTTTTTTCCAGAGCTTTCACTCCACTTTAGTCAGAGAATTCTTAGGGTTGGAAGGGAGCTCTGGAGGTCATCTCGGCCAACCCCCCCGCTAAAACAGCTTCACCTAGAGCAGGTTGCACGGGATAATGTCCAGGAGGGGTTTGAATATCACCAGAGAAGGACACTGCGCAACCTCTCTGGGCAGCCTGTTCACCCCCTGAAAAATGCTCTATCACCCTCATAGTACAGTTTTTACTTGGATACATAAGGAATTTCCTGTGTTTCAGTTTGTGCTCTTGTCCTTTGTCCTGTTGTTGGATACCACTGAAAAGAGTGTCCACAACCTCTTGACACACACCCTCAAGATATTTGTATGCACTGATAAGATCCACTCTCAGTTGTCTCTTCCCAAGACTGAACTTCCCCAGGCCAAGCTTCCTCAGCCTTTCCCAATAAGAGAGATGCTTCAGTCCCCTAATCGTCTTGGCAGCCCTGCACTGGACCTTCTCCACTAATTCCTTATCTTAAGTTCAGTGAGCAGTTGTATCTTTGCACAATTTGCCACAGTGAACAAAAGTCTTTCAGCAACCTTAACAATGATTAAGCCATTAACCATCTCAGTCTCTCACAAAGATGAACATTCTTCTTTTACCAAGTAACAGTCACAGCTCTATTAAGTTTAAGTGGAAATGATGTTTGAAGAATCTTGTATTCATACTGTTTGTGGATATCTTAACCATAGAGAGGTTATTTTTTTTATTTTTACTTTTTATGAGTGTTAGTTTTTATTGTTTCATTATGGAAAAGTCATTGAGGTCTCCTTGAAAGAAGAAACAATTCTTTTAAAGCTTAGCATCGGGGCTGATATGCTAAATAGATGTTTATAATGTTGGCATGAATTGAGCGATATGTCATTTCAATTATCTCTTCAAAATTGTTCCCCAGTTATTATTTAAGACCTCAAGAGTAACTGTAGTAGAACGTTTCTGAACCAATTTTCTACAGTGATCTAAGAGTTCAGATAGCAAAACAAAGTGTTGATTTAAAAGCAGTGAACCAGCAAATAACAAATTAATAAGGTCTAACTGAATAACAGTATAGTGTAATTTATGAAGTAAAGAGAAATATTTATAAAAGAAGCAAATGTGGAATATGTTCCAATATTCCAGGGCAGAGTCAACCATGTTTTGTTTTACCATTTGCAACTTTTTGTGCTCTTTAGCAATGTTGCTATTAATTAATTAAGAGAATTAGTGAACAAATATTTGGAGGATTATAACCTAATAAATTTTTATCTTCAAACTATTTTATCTTCCAATAAAATTCACTTAATTACGGTGTTTCTCTGTAGCTAGAAGTCTTTACTTTTCTATATAATGTGTGAAGATAAAGAGATTGCAAGAACATTCCAGCAACTTAAAGAGAGTCTCCTTGTCTCTTCTTCTATTTTTAGCAGTAGCAAAACCAATAATTTTTCACACATAACTGTTGGAATTACACTTGTCACTACTTGATTTTGAGAAAAAACAAAGTACTCCTTTAAACAAGAGGAAGAAATTACAAGTCAATCTGAAAAAAAGTCCTTACAAATGTAATTAAAACACAGATGTCTAAGTGATATAGAATTTTGAAGTACCTGCTCAGAATACTGTTCATATGCTGAACTGATTGAATCAAAATTAATTGATTAAGATTACTTCTGAACAGTTAACAAGGTCTATGCTATATATATCCCTACCTGAAATTACACATCTTATTTCAGATTTACCTAATTTGTGTTTGTTGGAGATTTTTGTGTCTGCACCTATTCCACACAACCTTTATTATATCCTACTCCACACAATTATAATTTAAAACCATCATTAGGAATAAAATAAATTTAAAACACTTAAAACACTTAAAAGCATCTCAATTTTTTTTTTTGTAATTTATTTTTTGAAGGAATGATAGAATCCTGAAGATATCAAGCTATTTTTTCTTTACTAACTTGTAAAGCGACTTGTGCACTTGAGCTGTTTGACATTCTTTGATAATGAAATAAGAAAGACAAACAACTTAAAGCTGCCAAGACATGGCAAAATAGTCTTTCCAAGATGTTTCTTCATACAAAAGATTTTGCTGCAGTGATTCTGTACTAGAAGTGTGGATAGACTTCACCACTGACACATTTATTAGATTCTCTGTAATGAACTTACTGTAGCAAAGGTGCTACCAATTAGAACATGAATGCCATTTATTTAAAACTACCTGGACAATCTGGAATATGAGAATTTAAAGTAGCTTCAAGTATAGGACTGATGCAACAGAAACTGATTCTCAACTTTTTCACTTTTTACACTTTTTTATCTTACTCCTCCCTTCTTCATAGGTGTCTGTAAGTAACAACTTTATATAAATCAGTGATAGAGATAGCCAGGTGCTTATGTCAAAAACAGTATTTACTAGAAAATGCAATTTGTCTACAAAATCTCTGTATATTTCTTTCTGATCCTTTTAATAAAAAAATTCAGATAGGTCACAGTAATAAAGAAACTTGAAATATTATAATTACACTTTAGCTTTCAAGACATCTTAGTGCTACCATAGAGAATTGTTTACAAATAGGCAGATCTCTCTTTCCCTAAGAAAGTAAAAAAAGAAAAACACTAAGATTGCTAGGAAAGTAACTGGGATATTTTTATAAGTAAGGAACTGCAGTCTCCTGAAACCTTACCTAAAGATTAGTATTAAATGGCAGGTCTGATCTTTCATTTCCATTTCTTTTTTTTTATTACAAAGTTGCTAATTACATGTCAGATTACAAGCAGGTAGCTTTTTTTTTTTCTTGTTAACTTTCCGTTTTGAAAGAATTACACAAAATACATTTTGTTATCCCATGCAAAAACCCAGGATTCTCTTGGATTAGGGACTGGTTCTTGAAATAGCTACTCAGTCTATAGCAAACTGTCAGCACAGAAAACTGTGATTTAAGAATAGGAAGTAATTCACTAGCAAAAGCAGATGTCCTGAAAAACTCACGAGCTATTTGAGTCATCAAAACTGTGTTCTCACATAGAATGATATGAACATGATCTGAGATCCAGCATTTTCAGTGAACTGGTACTGTAAGTTCAGTATAATCACCCAGCCAACAATTCTTTCACTAAGTTTCTGATTTCTCCACTTAGGAGGAGGTTCAAAGAGAAACATTCCTGCTGATGGATCTGTTTCTTATTTCTTAGGAGGAACAGGATAATACAGTAATATTCCTTCATCTGACAAGTAATTTTTGTAAATTTACAAATAATGTTCTTTTTTTTTCTCTTCACTTCCTTAGAATTAAAAATTAGTTATATAGCTTCAGAGTTCCAGAAAAAGAAGGTTTCTATATTGTAAAGAAGGGAGAAAAAACAGTGTTTGTTATTCCTAATATCTTGGAAAATAGTTCTTGTATCACTTATTCACTTGCACACAACAATTAACAATATAAGAGCTTGTATAATCTAATTAAAGCTATGAATCATGTTTTATTTTTTCAAAACTCATAATAATAACTTTGAAAATTAATGAAAATATGAATGGTTTTGGAGTTATTTGATTTTGTTTTCTTTAATGGGTCTCACCTTTCCTGTCAGCTACACTTTGCCATATATTAATAAAATCAACTACTATCAAGATTGAAACCATGTTACTAAACTTCCCTATGGAATACATACACAGTACTTGTTTTCTCCTTTCAGTGACTTATTCTGTTCAAACTAGATATGCAACTTCCAAGCTTCTCTGAATATGTATTTTTAGGTGCTCTCTTATGGAAAAAAAATAAAGGTATAGTATAGAAAAAGTAGGGCAATACAAAACAATATTAAATGACTGTGTACATGCTTCAGTGTCATCATTTATATGTAAGTTTTGTATATTTTATTCATGAGGCCTCTGATTCCTTCTCTGTTACATGTTAATTCTGCTTCACTCTGTTTGAACAGTCAAGACAAGCTGTTTCAGATTCAAGGCAATTTGTAAGTCAGAGGAAAATCTAAGAAATAAACTGTGGGAAAAATGCTGTTTCTACTTTTACAGTTTTGTCAGTGTCAATTTAAATGGGCAAGACTTTGAGGCGTTGACATGAATTAGCATTTGCAAACTTAGGGAAAGTTCCACACTGAAGATGAGCTAGAGATTTAATTGCTCATCAGGTTACTATGTTCCACATCTACATCTTTTAGATAGAAAAAAATGCTGTGTTTTGAACTACAGCAGTGTTAAACTGATGAAGGCATTCCAAATAAAATCAAGCTTTGTAGAATGCTCCTGTAATTTCTTTGTAATAAACACTCTTGGGGAGTTAAAAAGAATAGTAAATTAGGGTGATCTTGGGGGAACCAACGGAACAAGAAAAAGGAGCATTTTGGAAAACTGAGAACAAAAATAAAATTGAAAAAATAATCTATGTTTAAAAGCTGATGGATCTGAAAATCCAAGGGAAGAACTTTGTTATATTTCACTATGGAGTAAATTGTGGAGAAACATTTCCTTCCAGGGGAAGAAAAAAATTCGCTAACAGAGACCTTCGATATGTACAATTAAGGTATGACAATATGAATTTGTGAACTACTACTTTTGTGACTTTTCCTTTGATTCTGTAAAAGATGTGCCATTAGTTTTATAGTTTTGTATATATTAGGCTTTGAATCTTATAACCTTTATACTTCACTGATTTCCTTCATGACTTCTGGTCATGTGCTTTTTACTTTTAAGGCCATATTTATTCCAAACCATTCTTATCTCTTCAAATCTTTGCTTCACATATGGTATATCACATTTCTTAGGCTTTCTTGTGCATAGATCTATGTGCCAGATGTTCCAGAGAACCTTTTCATTGTCTCTATTGACATATTCTGTGCATTCATTTCAACAGACAGCTGATGTCTGGTAGTGTATATTATATGCAAGAATCATTAAACATATCTCCTTACAGATTCAAAGGAACATTTGAGTATTTGATGCACTAATTATGGAAACAACAAATGCACTTAGAAATTCCCATCAGTAAGCTATGCTGTTTAACTAAACTTCACAAGAATTTTTTTTTCCTTATCTTTGTACCTTTTGTGTTACACCCTGAGCTACAGGTTGAAATAAAGGATGCCTGCTGATGTTGCTCATTTGTACATGGTTTAACTTATTCTAGTATCATGGGAATGTTAGAGGAGTGTGGGCAATATTTTTCATACATCTAAGTTAGGAAAATTTTCCTCATACTTAATAGCCAACACACACACTTCAACCCACTTCCCTGGCACAGTGGGTGCGTATGTGCTGGAGGAAGCTGGAACCCGTGGAGAGCCCACAGTGGAGCAGGCAGGAGCTGTGTCTTGTGACCAGGAGCCCACACAGGAGCATGTTTTTTATCAGGACCTGAGAACCCATGCAGGACCCACGCTGGAGAATTCTGTTCCTGAGGGGCTGTACCCCATGGAAAGGACCCATGCTGGTTCAGTTTGTGAAGAACTGCTGCCCATAGGAAGGACCCACGTTGGTGAAGTTCATGGAGGATCTTCTCCCACAGGTGGAACCTCGTGCTGTAACTGAAGGACAGTGTAATGAGGAAAGAACGTCTGATACAATTGGTTATTAACTGACCTCAACACCCCCTACCCTTCCCCATGCACTGCCTGGGGAGAAGAGATAGAGAAATCTGGAACAAAGCTGAGCCAGGGATGAATGGAAGGGTGGGGGGATAGGATTGTTTGTTTTCTTTTTTTTGTTATTGTTGTTTATCACCATACTACTCTACTTTCAATGGGCAAAAAAATTAAATAATTTTCCCCAAGTGGAGCCTTTTTTTTCCTACAATGGTACTTGGTTAGTGAACTTGTCCTTATCTTTAATCAGAAGCTTTTCCATCTGATTCTCTTCTCCTGTCTTGTTGAGGAGGGTAAGTGAGAGAGTGGCAAGATAGAGTTTGGCAGCCAGCCAAAGTCAAACCCCTCTTTCATACCAACTTTTTTGGCCTTTTTGTTTAAAAGCATTTTAATTTCTCAGTGGAAAAAACTATTTCCTTATATACCGAAGCTCACATGCCCATTTCAGGGTGACTTTTTAACATTAATAAGTGGCACAAAACATTCAGACTGTTCTTGCACAAAGTAGGACCAATTACACATCCTATTTATGAGTAATTCTATATTCTTAATTTCACAGCCTTTTGAGTTGTTACTGGCTCAGGGAAAAGAGATCAGCTAAAGAGCTTCGGTAAAGGAAACCTTGCACTGCCAGTGCAATACTACTATTATTGTGTGAGGGCAATAAGGTTGCTGCAAAACCAGAATGTATGTCAGGTTGACACCATGCACTGCAATTAGGCAAACAATACTTCACTTTTTTGGTCATGAGGATACAAGAGAACGACCAGGCCTAAAGGAGTGATGTTCTGTTTCAGTACACTCCTGAAACTTCATGGAACAATCTCATTTTCAAGCTTACCTCTACCTCCACAGAATAACACCTGTTGTGTTCTGCTATAAGAATAACACTGATAATGAAACAATAGTGAGAAACTGTTTGGGTCTTATTTTCATATTTAAAAAAGAAAATGTACTGAAAGGGCAAGTATTTTGTATAGGGGTAGTTATTTACTCAGTTGTGTGCAGATTAAATTGAGCTACTCCAGAAAATAAGCAAGCAAAATCCTTATTTGAAGGTGATTGCAGTTTGTAGAAGTGCCATTCATTTTGTCAAAGCTTAAATCCAAGGAGCTGACAAAATGAACATAATTTTTAGAGTAATTTTATACCCACAAACCACATGTTCCCAGTCAGATTGACTTTTCAATGAAAACTTAAATCTGCTTCCACCAGATAAGGCGGTGGAATTATGTAAAACATTTCCTTCCTCCCATGCTTCCTCTCCAGTCCCAAATACATATTGCATTGTTTCTTTCAACTATGCATATAATAAAAATGAAGACAAATTCTTAATTTTATAGAGGTAGATTTAAAAATTAAGTTTATGTTTTGTGGGGCTTTTTTTGGTTTTAGGGTTTTTTTTTATTTTTGTTTGTTTGTTTACTTGTTTTTTTTGTTTGTTTTTTGTTTTTTTTTAATTGAAGTTGGGTAGGGTTTGCAGTACTGCAGAAACATGCAAAATTAGAATCTGGCTAGCATTTTTATTTGTATGACTAGTTAACACTATAAGCCTATAATTGACTGGTTTAGGTAATTAAAAATAAGTTTCTGATATAAGCAGTGATGGAATATTGGCTACTGTAGGTTTAAAATTATACCTTTATTTTACAAAGTATCTTGTATTTCCCTGTGTAATTTGCTTTGGCAGTCTCTGCAAAGGAAATTTTTGGTGGAACTTTAGGAACAGTAAAAGAAACGTAACAGCTGTTCAGTATATCTTTCCAACAGAGAAATATTTACAGTTACCAATTCGCACAATATTGAAATACCTATTGTTGTAACAGTAAAAGGACAATTTATTCTGGTATACACTGTGTTCCCACTAGTAAAAGTTTGTATTCTTTGTTTAGCATAATAGTTTTATAACTGCTAGATAATCAAATAAGCTCAAGTAAATTTCTGATGTTTGTGATTATCAGGTATTTCTCACACGCTGCAATTTGTAAAAAGAGGCTTTTCAAAATCCAAGGGTGACTCTGTTATTGTAAGAAATTCCCCAAATAAAAGTCCAATTACTTAAGGCAACAAACAGGGCTAGTATAGAAAGTTATGAAATAATATGGAGTGGCCTGGCAATGACATCAGCCAATTCCCTGAGGACTCTGGGATGCACCTCATTAGGTCCCATAGACTTATGTATGTTCATGTTCTTCAGGTGGTTTCAAACCTGATCTTTTACAGTAGAAGAGACTTTTCTCTGCCAGTCTCTGCCTTGTAGACCATCCACTTGAGAGCTGTGGGAAGAGAGGTCACCAGAGGACTGAACTGAGAAAATTGTTGACTACCTTAGCCTTTTCCTTATATGTTTTTACCAGTTTACTATTCAACTAAATTTAATAATTAACAGTAATTAACAATTAATAATTAAAAATTATTATTAATATCAAGTTGTATCCTAAATATCAAGTTTTATTAATTTACTTATATACTCGAGAGCTTAAAATAACATGAAAAATGTTACTAATAAAAAAAGCATTATTAATAACATGAAAAATGTTTGTACGTTCAGACATAAAAATTTCACAACTCATGCAAAAGTAACAGTTAAACAGAAATATGGAATACTAGTTTGGAATTATTTTCTTCATAATAAATATTTTCTACACTAATTTGAGATGCAGGACTCTCACTAACAGTGAAATAAACATTTTGATAACATTATTGATCTAGTAGTAAAATAAACATTTTACAAACAGTCAAGGATAGAATTTGTCCCTAATGATATTCTGTGATATATGCATAAGTTACTCTGTGGATGGTTAAGCAAAGAGCTCTGTTTTATTAATAATAATATTTTAATACTATTATTATTTTATTTGTTGTCAAGATCACACATAACATTTCATTTGCATTCCTGTAGTTAACTATACTAATACTGCAACATGTAGTCCAGTTTCATTTCATGCAGTTATTGTTTTCAATTTAGATAAGTAAAAATATTTAAACACATAAACACCATCCAAGCAGGGTCTATAAAGAAATTGTTGAGAAACCAACTGAAAAATAAACCCATTCATTGAAGTCTTCAATGTTTGGGTTTTTTTTCTAAAGGAGAGCCATTAAAATAAAAGTTTATTTAGGACATTGCTTGTTCCAATTATTTTCCATACTTTTTGGAAGGCATCAGAAATAGCAACTGAAAGGATACTTAAAAGTTTAATGGGCACAACTTAGTGAAAATATCTCAGTATCTCAAATGTAATCAAATTAAAATTAAACAAAATATTAGGAGCAGCATATCATTTGTAACAATTTAAAAAATAGCCTTGGAAAATGTGAAGACACATTGCTGCTCTTATTACATTGAACAGAGTTATCAGAGAACCCAGTACAGAATTCAAATGGGGATGCACCTGCTTTTTTTTTTTTTAATTTATTTCAAATCCATCCTAAACTATTCTGTAACTTACATGGTAGTGTATATGACCAACACTTCCAAAGGACTGTAGATATTGGTTTTGCCCTCTGCATGCCAAAATGAACAATTTTTTTTTTAATAAAAGTAAATATTATCAGTGTTTTTTACTATTTATCATATGCATAAGATGGACTGGAAGTGGCAGAAAAACTTGCCACATGTAGGTAAAGGAGGAATATTAATTAAGTGCTTTGAGGAATATTAATTAAGTGCTTCAAAGGAAATGACTTTGCATGTGTTATCAGTCAAGAGCGACACAATACAATATTGAAATTCCTGCTTTATTCTCATAAATGTGAGGAGGTTAGTTAGTTAGCTGTGGATTTAACAGTTGGAGCTGTACTGCATGAGATCTGGAACATTAGGTGTGTTCACAGCTATGCATCCTTCTTCCTCTTCATTTTAGGTTGAGCATGGCCTTATCCTCATGAATCCATGATCCATGAAGTAGTTTATGTTTCCTGCTGACATTAATAGGTTCTTGTGCTGGTATAAAAACACAAAACATCCTCTCAACACATCTTTAAATGTAGCCACCCAAAATATCTGTTTATCCTTTGATTTAAGTCATAAGTGTAAATAAATAAAACATTTCTCCTAGCCCTTTAGAAGCCATTCAGCATAGCTGAAAATCTTGGAAGCTTTTGAAAGCAACTCTTAATGAGTGACCGGTGTTCATATTCTCTAGATTAAAAAAAAAAAAAAAAATGTAAAGTAAACTATTCTGCTTACTTTTCTGAGTATTTCTCTACTTCAAACTTTATTCACATGAAACTATTTCAGGACAAATATATCTACACTGTACTGTCATATCAGTTTAAATTACACCCTATCACAAAAGCATTTTATTGCACAGAAATACTTACTATTTTTTTACCTGTTAGGTTTTAAACGTTGTAATTTTTTTTCTTATGTTTTGAAAAATCTGCTGAAGACCTCTACAGTTCTGGAAGTTCATCTAAAAAAAAATCCATTTAAAACATGGATTTCTTTCAGATTCTATCTGTTTATATTTTATACCACGTGTCTGATAGCTATAAACACAAACAGTATTGATATGGTAGGGTATAATATACGTTTTATATGCATTCTTTCAAAAAACCCAACACATTAAATTATTAAGTATAAATAGATAAATATTATGTAATATAAAATAAGCCAGTATATTTATATATTTTATTAACTAAATTTTATACTTTATATATTATGGCTATATATTATGAAATATATTTTAGATAAAATGTTAGAAATTTAATATAAAAATACTAGTTTTAAAATATTATATTGACATATTGATTATACTATACTGTATTGTGCTATGATTGATACAATACACTTCTATTCTTCGCTATATATAAATACAATATTATTGTATTACAATTCCTATACAATTACATAACATAATGTAATATTATAATATTAATCTATGCAATATAATATTGCAATATTAGAAACTAATTTATTAAATGTTGACAGTCAAGGATGTTTCTTATTCCTCCTATGTATGGCTAAAAGCAACTGAGGCTAATCCACACACTGCTGCACATTTAGACTGGATTTTTTGTTATTGTAACTTTAATTTCTGGTACAAACCTTTGTCAATTATGATAAGCCTGGAGCTCTTGTTGACTTCCATTGCCTTTAAATTATACTTGTTTCATATCTTCTCATTCACGTTAACATTTCAGCTACTGCCATAAAATAGCAGTGAATTGCCTCCCAGTCCTCAGAGAACAGGGAAGCCTAAGGCATTAGCAAAGAATGTTATGGGTTTCTAAGACATGGTTGCTAAATGGAGTATGTGTCTCCATATGTGCAAATTTCTATTAACAAATTTCTATTAAGCAGTCATAGAGTGGCACATCACAGAATGTGCTGAGTTAGAAGGGACCCACAAGGATCATAGAGTCCAACTTCTGGCCCTGCACAGCACCATCCCCAAGAATCACACCATTTGCCCGAGAGTATTGTTTAAATGTCTGTTGAACTCTGTCAGGCTTGGTGCTGTGACCATTTCCCTGGGGAACCTGTTCCAGTGCCCAACCCCTCTCTGGGTGAAGAACGATTTTCTAATATCCAACCTAAACCTTCTAAGATAAAGGGACAAGACACCACCTAGAACCATATCAGTCTCAGAGACACACAAGTAAAAGGACAGATTTTCTGAACTTTGCAACACTAGATCAATAATGTTATCAAGAAATGGAAAAAAAATATTTCAGTGGGAGTCTGTAGAGCCATTCTGTAAATATCTGATTTATTACACTTGGAAAATGTGTTAAATCATGCTAGAAAACCAAGAAAAACCTTTGTGTATGTGAGGAGAGAAGCAAAGTAATCCAAAATGAAACTCCATGTTGCAGCTCAATGACATTACAACTTTAAGGCACCTGGGTTAAGGTAACCTCTTTTCCTCAGGGGTATCTACTTCATAGATTCAAGAGAGACCAAA
>VXAY01000621.1:0-58586 GCA_013399855.1 Oxyruncus cristatus | reverse complement strand
AAGTGGTTTCTTGAAAACAATGAAAAAGAAAAAAAACCGCAGCAGATTGGCTGGTGTCAGCAGAAGCCACTACCTTTATCTCCCTCCTGCTAACATACCAGTTTCCAGGTAACAGATGTCCTACATGATGGTAGGGTTTGCTGTTAAGTGAGAGAGCTGGAAGCTGCTCCTTTGCTTTTTTGGAGATAATAAGCACGGAATACATCAAAGAACTCCAGAACTGTCAATTACAAAAGATTTCTGAGGCCATGAGCAGATCCAGCTTTAGGAATCCAGCTTCCCCATGAAAAAAAACACAGCCAGATGAAAATTGTTGGTCTCATATAATAAAAAAACTAAAATAAAAATCCATTATTGCTTAAACTGGGTTCTTTTAGTAGCTGAACTCTTTGCCAGCTGGCATTTTATAAAGAATAATGCATCATCGGTCTTCTAGAGACAGGATAAATCTGGTATAGCCACACAGTCAGCAGGAGTAGACTTGCATTTTTTGCCCTGATATCTTAACAGAAGCATGTAGACATGTGGAATCAAGTTTTAATTTGTTCAGTTGAATAATCCTGTCATGGAGACATATGGTATAAACATTGTGTGATCATGGACTGAACAGCATTCTTGAGTTCATTCATGAAGTCAACAGAGCATAATCATCTTTGTCCTTGCTTCTTCTCCCTACTATACATAAAATTTCAAGAGATTTTTTTTTGTCTCAAGATGAGCAAATTTGGCAATTCTTCACCAGTACTTCATTCTTCTTCCATTCATCTGGGGTCTCCTGGCCTCTTCTGGTCTTTCTAATCTTTCTCTACCTGGAAGTTAGATATTATTCTGACACAGACAGGAATGAGCCAAAGTCATCAGTGCCAAGCATTCTCTTATACCAACACTGTACTCTTGACTGGAACAGAGATACTTAAAATTGTCACTTGTGTTATAGTAAAATGAAAATTAAAATATTGTCCCCAGAGCAGAACTAAAGTCAGTTATTAAGAAAATTAATAATTATAGGTAATACAAAAAAAAACATAGATAGAATGGTATTGTAAAAGTCACTCACATGACAATGTCTAAAACAGCAGATGTTTCTGGTAATTCACTCTAAGAAAATGTAGTTTGTCCTAGAATAAATGTATGCAAGGATTACTAGATTAATGAGATGAGATTTTAATAGATCTTTGACTATTTGAGATATAACTGCAATCTCTACATCTAAAAATGATGGAAGATATCTATCCAAACTAAGAGCAATCTTGACAAACGAGTAAATTGATATAAACTGCACATGAATACATTCAGGCTAGAAAGGATGTTTTCCATCTATCATGCATCAATATTCTATAGCAACTTCATTCTCGGTGAACTATGAGCAAAAAAAATGTTGCTACATTCAAGCAAACATCTGATATATCATGAAAATAATTAACATACATCACATGCTCTTCAAGAGCATGGAACTAACTCAGCAGTTCAAAAGCGTTATTAGTACTATATTTACAGACAAAGTAAGTATGAAAATAGTCTTTCTCAAGCACTTGGTTGAAAACTGAATTCTGATAATTGTCAGTGTATGATGGGAATATCTGTGAACTAAAAAAATTTGTCCAGCTAGACAGACTGGAAGTTACATTTTTACATGTACATGTGTACGTATATGTATTTAATACAAGGAATATACCATGCTTGAAAACTCTTCATGAGGGAAGTAATGGTCCAGAATAAATTCTTGACAATTTTGAAAATTTGATTAGCTGTAATACACTGACCTTTGTTTCATGTTAATACTCAAGTAGGCTAACACAATGAGAAATTAGTTTTCTATGCTATCAAATATTTCACTGACTGTTGAAGAACCCCCCCAAATGGGAATGGGGAACTGGACCTAGTGGGTCTACTTTTCACGTTAGACATAATACTACTTAAAAGTTCTTCCACAGGAAAATGAAACAAAACTGTAGTTTTGAGATTTATGCCAGACTACGGTCAAGTATAAGTCATGCATCTGTTTTCAAGAATTGTGATTTATATGTATATACGTCACATATAATAAAAAATACCTATGCTATATACTTCCTTTAAGCAATCATTACAAAACTATTTGATTTTAATAACAAGATTTCCTTGCAACTTCAATAAGACACTAATTTTATTTTGAACAGTCAACATAATTTCTGTTTTCTGAAAAACTCATGATCTCTCCAGCAATTTTGTTTTCTATGTGACACTTAAATGTTTCTTTCTTATATCTAGGAATTCCCTTTCTATGTCAAGGGAAAAATTTGCTGTAGAACTGGTGATTTATATGAATCATCTATCTTCTGTACTGTTGGAGCAGTGGAAAAGTGTGAACTAACTACTCCTGAAGCTTATTGCCTATTAGGAGCAAGACAGGTTATGATCCATGCTCTGAGATATTGTTATAGTGACGGACTCAAGTGTAGTGCATTGTTTTTACTTGCTACCTGTCTGAATAGGACACAAATGAGCTTACAAACCCATTAGACATCTCCTACCATGGTTATCGTTCACTATGTATAAGTATAGTATTCAGAATTATAGCAGCATTTTTTTTTTTTGTCTGAATTCTTAGTTCAATACTGTGCAAAACTATTTTCTTTAAATCACTTGTTTGGCACAGTTATTTGAATACAACTGTAAATTGAGATTCATATGTGAATAAACTTATTCATTGTGAGTATATTGACTTGTGGCACGAAAATACTCATAGTAGCTTCTATGTGTTCCTTTCTGGTCATGCTGCACACCCTCACTTTAGGAAGACATATGACACAGTTTCCTTTTCATCAAACTGGAGAGATATGGGCTGGATGATGTGGAAAACCGATTGTATTGGTGGACTCAAAGAGTGATCAGAGGTTTAAAGTCCAGCAAATGACGAGGAACTAGCCCTTCAGGGATCAGTGCTGGGAAGAGTATCATCTATTTTCTTCATTTACAACCAAGGCAGTGGGATGGAGTACATCCTCAGCAAATTTGTAAACAAGATACAGAGAAGACAGAGACAGATTCTTAACAGAAGTTCAGTAAGAAGCAATGGACACAGATTGGTGCCCACTACACATGAAGTATGTGTTCTTACAAGAGTTATCAAACACTGGGACATGTTGCTCAGAAAGTTCCTGGAACATCTGTCTTTTGAGGTTTAGGACTGGACACAGCCCTGAGCAACGTGACCTGATTAGATCTGCTTTGAGCAGGTTTGGACCATGACCTCCAAATGTCCTTTTTGACTGTCACTATCCTGTGACCAACACACAGTACTCTGTAGCATTTCACTACCAAGCTTGTCTGTAGGATCTAATCCAGCAGAAAACTTGAAAAGCATCCACATTCACCAGAGAAATTCTATTTATGAAAATACACTGGTTTTCTGTCTTTATGCTTTATTATGCTTTATGCTTTATGCTTTATTATGTTTACTCCGTTTATGCATAATTAAATGCTTGAGATATAGGAGAAATGATTCAAGGATCTTGTTGCTTAACTGGGTCTATTCCAAGGATGTGTCCCTCCTTTTTGATATTGCTGACTCCTGACTGAGGGTTCTGGTTATATGTTTAGTGAATAACCTTCAGCTCTACTCGTCTTTACTACTCAGTAAACCATTCTTTTGGTTAATCTATCCAAATGAAGAAACATTTTCCCCCCCTTTCTTTTACTAAGAGAAATCTAAAGAAATTATAAGTTTATACACTCTTCTTGATCTGTAATATTTGTGGTTTTGTATTACATAATATTACCATGGCTTTTTCTTCAGCATTTACAAGTAGGGTTTGCATATGTATAGAGTGGGGAAAACAGTTAATGCTGATACCTGATAAAATGCCTTGTTTAGTATCTGTTTTTTCCTTTTGTATTTTTTTCTAAACAGAGGAATTACACTTTCCCCTAGTATTCCTCTTTACTCTCCTTGAAATTTTTGATTTATAAACAACATTAAGAATATTTACCTGAAACCATATGACATTAAAAATCTAGAAGTAATCAGATCCATTGGATTTCTTATGTGGATGATAAAACGATGAGTTCAAATATGTGTAATTTTAAAATTATAATTGTTTGTGTTTCTGAGCAGAAAAAAAACATAAAATTCAAGGAAACACTTTTAATTTACTGAATGAAGAAAACTGAGAGAAAGGGAGAGAGTCTGTTTATGAAGACTATTGAGCCCTCTAGATGTACAGCAGACATAAGTGGAGATTTTAGCTGTTTCTCCTCCTTTCCTCTTAATCCCAGCCGATGCCTGTCCCACTTTTGGATGATTTTCTTTGCTTTTTTTGCTCTGCTTTGAGTTTTAAAAACCAGTATCAGAAATTTTAGGAAGTTTTCTCCTTTTTCCTGCTGGTATGCCAGACTATTTCACAGTTCATGAACAGGATCTCCAAGTAAAATTCACAGTGTTCATCAGCCTGCCTCTTTGAAACCTGCTTTTATTACATTTGGTGCCTTGTTCATTTTGAAAACCAAGACAGATAATTCTCTCTCTATTGTTTTATATGACCTTGAAAATGTCTTCGACTCAGTTCCACTCTTTCTAATGACCTGCATTTGGCAATCATAACAGCACCTTACTATAACATACATTGGCCCATTGCCAGAACTGGAGGGAAAGAAAGTACAAACAACGCCTGTCAATTATGATTTCCTCTGCATTTTGTTGATTAAGGAACTCTCCAAACACTTTCTGAATCAATCCACTGAGATTATCTTTTTTTAATTTTCCCTTTATTCTTTAATTCATATCTCCCCTCAGTATGTTTTCAATGTTATCCAGCTGGCTGACTTTTTCTATAATACTCTGTTGTGTAGAATATTCCAGATTCAGGCATCTTTTACTTTCTCCCCCACTTAAAAAGATGCATGAAAAATGTGTTTCTTCCACATTTCTTTGGCATACTCTAGAGATAAAGCCAGCCCTTCTACCCCCACCCCCCACCCCCATCTTTTAGCTTGGCAATGCTTGACATGTTATTTTTTAAAGAAATTTAAATTTTTCCTTTTTTTTCATTGTTGCAAGGCTTAGGAAACAAGTTCTTTTCTCCATTTGCAGTAGCTTTTATTCTATAACAAAAGTGTTCAGTTGAAAAAAAGTCTGTCTTTTAGAAAGAATATATCTATAAAAGGTGGACAAAGTTAAGATCTACTTCCTGTTTTGGAATGTATGAAACTAAAGAAAGAATCATAGAGACATCATTCACCTTTAAACATCTTGGTGTAACTACATAAATATCTGTAACATTTCCAAATCTTGAAAAGGGCCAAGTTAAAAAAATAAAGTAAAATAATTACAGCAGAGAAGATAAAATTGATCATCAGTAGAATTTAGCCTTGTAGTGGGTTTCTGTGGCTGAGTTTTGTTTTTTGTTTTAGTAGCCTGGTGGTCCGCCTCTTCTTCCAGGCAACTAGAGACAGGATGAGAAGACATAGTCTCAAGCTGCACCAGGGGATGTTCAGATTGGGCATCAAGAAGAATTTTTTGATGCAAAGGGTTGTTAAGCATTGGAATGGACTGCCCAAAGTCCGTTGGATAGTAGTGTCACCATCCTTGGAGATGTTCAAGACATGACTGAATTGTGGCATTTAGCGCCATGGTCTCGTTGACAAGGTGGTGATTTGTCAAAGGTTGGATTTGATGATCTTGGAGGTCTTTTGCAGCCTAAATGATTCTGTAATTCTGGTTTTTTTCTAGTATTACTTGCAGTCTGGTGGACTCACGAAACACTTTGTTTTCAGCAAATTCTCTCTCTCTTATGGGTGATTTGATTTTATCAGTGATTTGTCAAATATGCTTTTCTGCTGTGACACTAGCTTTTTATGACATCTCTTGATAAATACAATTCCCTTTCCTATGCAGCACAGTTGCTATGATGTCTGAATGGTTATAGGTTGCAAATTCTAGCTTGCAATGCTCATATTTAGAAAAGAATAATTATGAAAATTCTTGAGTTACTGGGCTTGATGGCAGAACTTATGCAGCTAAAACCTTTTAATTTACTTAAAGAAGGAAAAATGCTTTAATTGAGAAACAAGGATAAAACATTGCTTTCTGAGGAGCTATTGTCTTTTCAAATATAAAGTGAATGACTGATAGTTACTTTTAATCTACTAAACTGCCCTAAGTAATTAGTGAAAAATCTGTATGAAAACCATGCATATATATTCACGTACATGGAGCTGGACTGAAATGATTAAAAAAATGTTGCTATGGGATGAAAGATATCCAAAGTCACTGCTTCAGTATGTGAGACATTAACTAAAGCTGTCCAGGTCAAAACTCCACTGGAAAAACAAACAAGGCACAGAAAATTATTATGGTGAGGCTCATCAAAAACCTTGGTATGTACCTATTACAGGAAATTAAAAAACAAAAGAAAAACAAATCAATTCTTAGCATATTGCTAGTCTTATAGTGTGTTTGGGGTGTGCAACCAAACTGTAATACTAAACCAGTCAAAACCAGCTAGTTTGCTTTTCTGGGGTGATGCAACCACTGTCAGCATATGGCTACCATCTGAGCTGGAAAGCAAAAAAATTATGAAAACGACAGCCCCTTGGTGGGAATAAATGTAAAGAAAACCAACATCTTGAAGAAGGCTGAGTCTGAGGTTGAGCTGCTGTGTATGACGACCAGGCCACCAGCCAAATCAGACATGCTGATGTGTTGGAGAGAGTGTGCTTTTTCCTCAAATCTATGGTGCTTTCCTGTCAGAGCTGGACCACAGTATTTTGTGTGAGTTTGTATTCTGTGCAGAAAATGGATTTCCTGTAGCATAGCGATGATGGAACAGAAATCATAATCTACCCACTATACTCATGTTCCATCATAAAAAAAATAATCATAGAAACATAAAATAATTTAGGTTTGAAAGAACCTCTAAGATCATTGAGTCCAGCTGCTAACCCAACACTGACAAGTCCACCACTAACACTCTGTCCCTATAACACAAGGGGTGATGACTCAACCATTTCCCTGGGCAGCCTGTTCCGATGCTTGACAACTGGTTTTGTAAATAATTTTTCCTAAGATCCAAAATAAAATCTTATGCAATCAAGTGTTGGGGTTCTGTTCTTGTGGGTACCTCAACCCGAAATTTCTCCATGGCACCTCTGCTTCATGGCTTTTTTAGTTAAGAAAAAAAGGAGCATGTGAGCAGAACAGTCTGCAGTGATGTAGCGCTGTATTACCGCATCACCATTGCCAGTGCTGGAAGTCTGCAAGGCCTCCAGGCTGGGGCTTATCAGGCCTGCCTGAACTTTTGTTGACCTGCCTGAACTTTTGTTGACCTGCCTGAAAATTTGTTTTGCTTGGTTTAGCAATGACAGCAATTTCCCTATTTGATCAGGCAACTACTGCTAATTTGCTCTACTTTTACAATCGTACAGCCATAGTTGCAAGAAGTAGTTATTCTGCATGGAATGAGATATATACAGTTCTAACATAATGTCATAGCATGGAGAAACATAGATATGGTTAGGACAGCAGAAACCTGGGGAAGTGAGGACACAGAACATGGTGCAGAGAAGCTCAGGCATAGGGGTGGTAAGAGACAGAGAACAGACAGGGCACACAAGACACCACAAATGCAAACAATTTACCCATGGTCAGTTGAAGAAATTCTGACATGGAGCTGGACAACACCGATTTTAGGAGTAATAAGGAAAAAAAAACATATCTAATGCACGTAAAGGGCACCATACTTCGTGAATTTGGATGTAACATGGAGCGGCAGACCAATGAAGAAAGAGAAAGTCTGTTGAAGCGTGTTAGTGAATGTATCAACCTTACCCTAACTGGTCCCTTAGACAGAGGAAGGGAGACCCATCAACACGAACATCATGGTCCTCCCTGTAACTGCATCAAAAGCAGCATGGTCAGCAGGTCCAGGGAGGTGATTCTACCCCTCTACTATGCTCTAGTGAGACTCCCCCTGGAGTGCATCCATCTCAGTACTGGAAAGACATGAACCTGTTAAAGCGGGTCCAGAGGAGGGTCACAAAAATGATCAGAGGGCTGGAGCACCTCTCCTATGAGATCAGTCTGAGAGAGCAGGAGTTGTTCAGTCTGGAGAAGCGAGGGTTCTGGGGAGATGTTACTGTGGCCTTTCAGTACTTAAAGGGTGCTTATAAGAAAGATGGGAATACACACTTTTTGGTATGGCCCAATGTGATAGGTGAAAGGGTAATGGTTTAAAACTGAAATTGCATAGATTTAGATTAGTTAGAAGTAACATATTTTTTATGACAAGGGTGGTGAAACGCTGGAAAAGCTTGCCAGAGAGGTGGTGGATGCCCCATCTAGGAAACATTCAAGGTCAGGTTAGACAAGGCTCTAAACAACCTGATCTAGTGGAAGATGTCCTGCTCATTTCAGGGGGATTTGGACTAGATGGACTTTAAAGGTCTCTTCAGATCCAAACTATTCCACAATACTATGACTTCATGTTATGAAACAATTTTGGTTAATTCAGTGTGCCATTTGCTAAGTTAAAGGGTGTTTAATTATTTCCATTGTATTTAAGTATTTAAACCAGAGGTATTTCTTTTATAGTAATCTAAGAATATTGAAGATTTTTTTACAGTTCTCTTTTTATATGCCTTTTTTTGCGTATTTCATAAAAAATTTGGCTATTATAAACCAAATTTGTTTAATAAGACCATCCCCGGTTTTACACAAAGCATCAAGAGACAGTGAATACTCCAGAAGATAGAACTAAGTTCTGTTGTAGAAAAATGAGTAGCACTAGCTGTAAAGATTGACAAATTCACCTTCACTAAAAACAATGATTTCATCATAGTATGCTATCATTTATAAATGAGATTTCTACAAAGATATTTAAAAAAAAAATAGAAAGATCTTTTCAGTTCTTATTAAACTTCAGTAAGTTTTAAGCACCAATTCACTTAAAGTTACTTCAGAAAAATAGAGAAAAGAACTATGAAACATAGCAGTTGTTTCTAGAATAAGCATGGTTACGTAAAATATTATTAAATTTTTACAAATCATAGTTGTTTCAATAATCTCCTTAATAGGTATTCAGACTTATCAACCTTTTTCCTAAACCCATATAAATCCATGGAATGCTTACTTTATGTAGCATGTCTTTTACTTTTTACCAAATAAGTTAAAATGGCAAAAAGATTAGACTTGTTATAATGTAATTACAAGAAAACCCCAAACCAATCAAAACCAAAACCTAACAACAAAAAACCAAACCAACCAAATAACAAAGACAAAAAGAAACAAGCTCCCCCTCCCCCCCAGCTCTCTATAAATATTGGATACCATAACCTAAATAAATGGAGATTAATGGGGATGGTAGATGAAATGGGAAAAAAAAAAAAAAAAACAACCAAAAACAAACAAACAAACAAACAAATCAATAACAACAGCAACAAAAGACCAGTCAAAACTGTAATGTCCTTGAATTCCTTGTCTCCACACAGATATGTTCAATTTACATGTCCAGGATGAATGGTAGAAGAAATAATGGGCTTAAGTGCCACACCAGAGATTTTGATTGGACTTTAGGAAAATTGGAATATGTTGCCCAAAGGATATTATGAATCTCTGAAACTGAAGGCCTTTGAAGGCAGTCTGAAAATGTACTTGACATCCATGAATGAGGTAAGTCTGATCATGCTATGAAGCAGAAGTAGCTGGACTGTACAATGCTGTGCCATTTACCTTTGATCTGCTCAATGCTGGCCTGGGAATGCCAGTTTTGTGGGACAGCTGCAGATTAGTGCATGAGAAATGCTATGTTTCTTTGTTTGCTTGCTATTTAATTTCAGTCTTTTTTTGGAATAAACCCAGATTTTAGAAAGCTTCCCACGAAGTTCAAAACCTATTATTGAGTCAGATTTAGTGCAGAGCTTATGTCTGACACCTTCTAGGGCAGCAGCATTCCACAGTCTCATTACTTTTAGGCTTCAGAAACACTTCAGAAATCTTCCCAAGACCACAGTTGCCTTAACATTTTTTTCTCAGCAGCAGTACAGCAAATTGAGCTCTTGTTTCTATTTAAGAACTTCAGAGATAGTGTGACAGGAAACTAAGAAGTTTATGATTAACAAAAGGTCATCTTAACCACAGAAAAAGACAAAACAAAACAAATCAACAGCAACAACAGACCTTTGGTATTAGAGAAGAAGTCTGCAAAGTTACATTTTTTGAAAACCAGAAAACCACAGGACAATGATGCTCCAAGCATAAGTTTATCCTACTCTTTGTTCTGTGAGTTAATGAGGGCCTGAGTTCTAGAAGCCCATGCTACAATCTTGGTTCTGGTAGTGATGCAAGTGTCACTGAACTGCTATTTTGCTAAGAACAATATAATTTTTCTTTAGTTATTTTTAAGGGCTCTCATTCTTAATTTCTGTCAGGGAAAAAAAATATTTTTTTGTAAAATTTAGCTATAAATACATTATAGAATTGATCAAAACCAAAAACATCAATTAGTTATGCCAAAGGCTTCACTTTGCTTCACTTAGAAAAAAAATAAATTGAAAAAATGGTTATATAGATTGTGTATATAGTTTCAGGCTGAAAAAGAGTGCAGAGAGTAAACCTTGATGCATGACGTTAGTCTGTGAGTATGTTAATATGTGATCCATATCTCTTTTCTCAGAGCTAAAATTTGTAAACTGCTTATATTCTGTTTCTGTGTATACAGATACATGTAGACACAGAGATGAGTCATGTGCTTTTCTAAGAAAACAGTGATCTAGCATCTTTCTAAGGCTGTTGATGAATGCTAATATGTCTAGTGATAGCAACATGCAACCTGAATCAAGATGGCAAATGTATACTTGGATTTTAAATTCTTGTTTGGATTTTGCATTCTTGTTAGTCTTACGTGCCTATTTTTATCTTGGGGGTATTAATGCAAAAGTGTAAATAAATATAAATGATGTTTAAATACAGCTTCCCATTCTAGTACAGAATGTTATTTCATAATTCAAAATGTTTAGCCCTACTAAATAAGACATAAAGAATTTGCAGTAAAAATTAGGCACAGAGGAGCATTGAAAGAATGTAGTGGCAAATATTTCCTCTGTTCTTCATTTTGGCTTCTGGAGGTGCAATAAGGACAGATACTGTTCTGATCCTGTGCAAAATGAATTGAAAGAAGTAGAGTGGAAAACTTGGTGGGTTTTCCACCATTATGGGATTTCCACCTTTACAGTGCTTTAGGCATCACAAGCAGGGTTTTCAGAAGCCAATAAGGAAAACTACTTCACTAGAACCAGTTATTGTCTCAGAGGATGTTACAACATGAAGTGTTATCCAGCCTGCAGGTGGATACTACAGACCTTTTTATATTCTGTAACACATGAAGTCATGGAGGTTTTATCGTCTAAGAGGGACCTAACAATCCCAAAAACAAGCAGACAAATAGAACTGACCCCAGAGGTGGGCCCAGAGAGGGGCAAGGAAAATAACAAACTTCAGTTTTACTTCAGAGATGATCCATGTCACAGAGTTTGGAATCACTCAGGTGTGTCCGATGAGGGTCCAAGGTCTCATAGAAGTCTCGTGCGGACAAAAAATAAACTGTTTAAGAAAGCAAAAGTATGTACAGCACAGGAAGTTCTCAGAGAGAGAGGCTCTATTTTGAATACAAATTTAGTTCTTTTTATATCAGAAAGATGTAACAGACCATAGAACATCACCACTTTGAGCTGCCAATAGATGCTGCTATTATTCACCTGGAGCATTCAAGAGATGATGATGTTTTCTATTCTTTCAGACCAATATTTTTTTCCAAATTTCTTTCCTGTATTTGGATTTAGAACTGCCAACAGTAGGTACTGATTCTTACTTTCTCAGGATGGTTTGCTCTGTATTACAAACCTTTTTTTTTTTTTCAATCTCTTTAAATGATTCATTGTCTTTACAGTTCCTTGATTTTGCAATTAGGATGTGTCCAGTTTCTAGGTACTCAGCTGTACTTCAAAGACTCCAGCTGCACTTTTTAAAGCATACTTCTGGTTCCCAGCTCCAGTTCCCAAGCTCACAGCTTACAAGCTGGCAGGAAATTTTTCTGTCAGGATTTCAGAAGACATTTTCTTCTGGTCAGTAATTTTCCCCTTCTGTAACAAGGTTACCTTTCTGGCTGCTCACCTTAGAGGAAGACAGCAAAAGGAGGTGTAATTCCAAGATTCATATTATTTTTCTTATCTGTGCTCTGGAACTATCCTATTCCTTTCTATAAGTGTCTCAATCCCGACAACATTTCCAGCTCATGACGCTGGGAAGAATGCATAAAAAACACTTGACACAATAAACAAGGATGACCCTGGATTCTATGCGTTATTGTTTCATTACGTTTGAATGTCCTTACTGGTAGGGAAAGATTTAAATTTTTAGCCTATCTGTAATTAATTATTCAGTAGTAAACTATATTAAAATTATATTGGAATGAGAAGAAAACAATTTTTTTTTTCTTATCTCAGGCTTTCTCCTGAGACAAGAAAAATAGCCATAAGGAAAGAGGAGGATTGGGTTGTGAATAGAATAATACAAGTCCTTGTGTACATAACTGTAGAGTAAAAAATGTGAAGGGGAAAGAGACTGCAGCAGGACCCACGGTTTTGCATTACTGAAAGTGGTCCTGTATAGCTGCCAATAACTTCCCACCAAATACGAAGAATATGGTACAGTTAAGCACAACATTAGTATACTTACAATGACTTTTAGACTCTCAGTGATGTAGTTACCCTCAATATACGTCGACATTTCATTTTCTCCAAACTATGAGTCAAAGGGCTTTTCAGAACACATTTGCTTAAGAATGTGTGTGTGTGAAATCTGCAATGTCTTTTCCTCAAATGGAAATGCCAGTCTGTTAAAATATGCAAGTAAAGTTAAAAAGACTCTTCATGGCCACTGTTTGTCTTCTGAAAAGGGAAGACTACAAGAAGGAATAGTTAGTAATTAACAGTGTAGGTTTGATCTTTAAGAGATAAAATTTTCCTTTTTTGAGAAATATGTCATCAGCATGTCTTAGTATGCTGATGACTAGAGGTAAATACTACCACAGGTAGCTGTAGTAGTATTTCTTTAAAAGACAAACTATAATGACAAGAAATCCACTTAATTGTCACTGGAATGTGGAAAGAGCTAGGTCTTTTACTCTCTGGGGAATGGTAGATGGTACCTGCTGTTTCAGTTTGCATTGGGTTTTTTGTTTTGGGTTCTATTTTTTGGTTTTGGCTTGTTTATTTCAGTTAATATTACATGTGAAAAATTGTTTTAAATTGCATGTCAGTTTGCTAATTTGCAGAGGACACTAAATTGGATGGGAGTGTTGATCTGCTGAAGGGCAGGATGGCTCTACAGAGGGATCTGCAGAGTTGGATCACTCGGCCAAGGCCAATTGTATGAGGGTCAACAAGGTGAAGTGCCAGGTTCTGTACTTGGATCACAGTAAAACGCTGTGCAGTGCTACAGGCTTAGGGATGAGTGCTTGGAAAGCAGCCTGATTGAAAATGACCTGGAGGTGTTGGTTGAGAGATGGTTGAACATGAGCCAGCAGTGGGCCCACGTGGCCAAGAAGGCCAGTGGCATCCTGGCCTGTATAAAAAGTAGTGTGGCCAGCAGGACCAGGGCAGGGATCATCCCCCTGTACTCAGCACTGTTGAGGCCACACCTCGAGTGCTGTGATCACCTTGGGTCCCCTTACTACAAGAAAGACATTGAGATGCTGGAGTGTGTCCAGAGAAGGGGAACAAAGCTGGTGAAAGCTCTGGAGTGCAAGTCATATGAGGAGCAAGCTGGGGGAGCTGGGGCTGTTTAGGCTGGAGAAAAGGAGGCTCAGGGGGGACTTTGTTGCTCTCTACAACTACCTGAAAGGAAGGTTGGTCCCTTCTCCCAAGTAACAGGTGATAAGACAAGAGGACAATTGAGATTACGGACTCAAGTTGTGTCAGGGGAGGTTTAGGTCAGATACTAGGGAAAATTTCTTCACTGCAAATGTGGACCTTTGGAACAGGCTTCCCAGGGAAGTGGTTGAGTCACCATCCCTGAAGGTGTTTAAAAAATGTGTAGATATGGCACTTAGGGAGATGGTTTAGTGGTGGACTTGGCAGTGTCAGGTTAACGGTTGAACTCAATGATCTTCAGGGTCTTTTCCAACCTAAATGATTCTATGATTCTTTCAGATAGTTTAAAAGGTGAATATATTTGACAAATTCCCAAATTGTCTGATGAGCTTTGCATACACTTGAACTGCTAAAAAGAACTAGTAGGTTGCATGTTATTTTTCTCTTTAATGAAGATCCCATCTCTCATACATCAGGATTTGGAAGTTCACTACAAGCTTATTTGTATCACTGATTCTCCAAGGAGTAGAAGATATATTTATGGTATCAATATTACTTATTCAATGTACTCGGAAAGTTAATTACTTTTGCAAGGATATCATAATTTATTCTGGGCCTGGTTCCATCACTTTTCTTCCTTCAGAGCGGAAGCCAGAAAGAAGCGACAATAAACCAGTTAAGTTTCTTTTAAATAACAGTATTGACCTTGAATGAGGATGGAAAAATCAAGTTCTCTGCTGTCAAATTCCTTTATGACTATCCTGATTTCGTCCTTACATTTTGCCTACTTGTTTAATAGTGGCATTTTCTATCGAAGATTCCACTGAAACATTCATACCACAGTCAGATGTGATTCTTTATGAATGTTACAAACGAGAAATACTAAAGCTACTTCTTGTCTTTCTTATCAGAAAGAGCAATTTCAGCAGTACAAAGGAAAGTATATTGTGAAGTATGTTTTCAGTTCCTTTGAAATACTTGCATCTTATTCTGAGTCTCTTTAAGAAAATCATAATTGAGAAATCAAGGAAAAGGCAACAAGTCTTTCTTGTGTTTCTATTAATATAGCATCAGCCTTAAGTAGAAGTAAAAAGAACATAAACAGTTCTGGGTGAAAGTAGAGAAGATGAACAACAAAAAACTTGCAAGAAGAAATTACTATAAGACTTGTGGTTTGCTTCTGGTTGGTTTGGGTTTTTTTCAAAGCTAAATATTTCATGTTTTATTTTTACTTTGGATTCACCTGAAAGAATTGCTGTCTTAATGACATTACTAAATCCTGCAAATCTAAGCTTTTATCAGGAAGCACTGGAAACAATAAGGGCCTTTTCTGGTTCTCAACACAGTTACTGAAGCCTGTCAGTTGGAAGTTTGGGTTAGAATTTTACGCTTCATTAACTACATTTATAGTACTAATTTCATATTTTGTAAGGGACAATCTGTGTATAGAACAGGAAATAATACATTAGGAAAGTGATTTTCAATGTGAATTCAAAGACATACATATTTTGAATAGCTTTATATATATGTGTGTATATATCTATTCTTGCATACATACCTAAGTAATGGTTAAATTCCCACTTCCATGCTTCAGCAGTAGTCTCTGAATTTAGCAGCTTATTTGCTCATAAAAATTTCCAGCAGACATCTTTATTATCGTTATTATCCATATCTGTTAAATATCATCAGAGTCTGGTGCTAATGGTTAGCATAGTCTTAATTTTCTCTGGTAAGTATTCCTCTAAATTCACTAAGAAGAATCATACGAGTGGTAAAACTTCACCACCTCATGAAGCTCTACTGATTTCAGTTTCATTAAAATTTTAGTAGGGCAGATAACAAACTTATTTATTTCATGTCCTATCATTTCAATTTAACATTACTCATATGTACATGTTTGCACTTGAACTAGCTATTTTTCACTAAAGAGTCTTTTTCATAATGAAAAAATACTAATGCTCAGAAATAACAACCGTGAGAGAAAACCTTACTCCTGGTGATCAATTTACAAGCTCTTTCTCCCAATTTCTCAGGTAAGTTCAGCTACTTTTAACAAGATTCATAATGTTTAATATCTGTACTGATATCATAAAGTCAGCAGACAAACTGTGGGCTGAAAATTTAAGATGACAATCTCTGTGAAATTAGAAATCTCCATAGTATTTCAACAACAAAAGAAAGCAGAAGGATCCTTCCTTTTCTGTGAATTCTTCATTGCTGGAACTTGAATAAATAAGATCTGCATTTCAGAACTTCGATTTCTATTCTGCCTCCAAACTTTCATTGACATACAAGAATATAGAGCTACCTCTAATCCTCAGGATTATATGTAAGGTTTATATGGACAGTGAGTGCTAAGAATCTAAACTGAGTGTGAGGAACTCTTTTGTCTTAGGACCGACATACTTGCATCAAAGCACATCTTCTGACACAGTAACACCCATTGTGATAGCAACCAAAACAGGCAAAACTCCTGAAGGTAATACTAAAGGTAGAACAGGTATAACTTGCTTAGTAAGTTAAAAAGAATTCAGAATAAAGTCCTAAGTCAGAATCTCACTTTAAGATTGGAAAACCTGTTACTTGAAATGAAGAAAGCTTTTTGGCTACAGAGGTCACCAGAATTTGAAAAATATATTATGGACTTTAATTTAAATGTCAAATTCAAATGTCTACTATGCAGACATTGACAAGTGGAAAATCGTCCTATGTGCCCTCAGCCTCTCCTCATAGGCCTTGTGCTCCAGACCCTTCAACAGCTTCACTGTTCTTCTCTGGACACATTTTCAGCACCTCAATGTCCTTCCTGAATTGAGGAGCCCAGAACTGGACACAGTACTCAAGGTGCAGCCTCATCAGGCCATTCCTGCTGGCCACACTGTTCCTGATCCAGGCCAGGATGCCATTGGCCTTCTTGGCCACCTGGGCACGCTGCTGGCTTGTGTTCAGCCATTTGTTGACCTGCACCCCCAGGTCCTTTTCCACTGGACCACTTTCCCACCACTCTGTGCCCAGCCTGTAGCGCTGCATGGGGTTGTTGTGGCCAAAGTGCAGGACCCGGCACTTGGTCTTATTGAACCTCTTACCACTGCCTTGGCCCATCTCTCCAGCTTGTCCAGGTCCCTCTGCAGGGCCTTCTTACCCTCCAGCAGATTGACGCTCCTCCCCAGCTTGGTGTCATCTGTATATTTATTAATGGTAGACTCAATCCCCATCATCAGAAAAGATATTAAACATGACTGAGTCCAACACTGATCCCTGGGGGGCACCATTAGTGACAGGCTGCCAACTGGATGCAGCACCATTCACCACTACTCTCTGGGCCTGGCCATCCAGCCAGTTCTTAACTCAGAAGAGAGTCAGTTTTCCAGGAGTATGCCCCTGGATATGGTGTCAAAGGCATTGCTGAAGTCACTGGGACTGAACAAATGTAGTCATCTGCTTCAGGAGGTGATGAGTTGCACTGTGAACTGAACTTTTTAAGCTATATTTTTAGACTCTGTTCAGTACAGAGTAATTGTAGTGACTATTCAGGGATACTTCACCACACCACAGTACTACACACCACCAGTGTAAGTCTTATTTAGGCAGAATTTTGTGTGTATCTCTTATCTACTAGTTATAATATCTTGATGATGCATAGTTCTTAGAAAATAATTTGTCAGATTGCACACAAGCTTAGCCTGGTCCTCTCCTTCTGTGTTGTTTATGCATTTATCAACCATATGTCAATAAATTATGCATTTTTCCTTTCAGATCAAAGTGGTCAGGATGTCAAAAGCATGCAGATGCTCTGATGAGAAGTGCTGCCTTAAAAATTGCACAGAAAACAGCCAGTTTCTAAGAAACAATTATGTCAGATCTCTAAGATAACAATTTCTCACTATTTTTCATACCAACGTTGAGAAAGAACAGTGCTAACCCGTATTTTATGTAATTTACAAGGACAGAAGAAGACCCATGAATGCTTGTCTTATTAAAACTTGTGCTTGGATGGATATGAGAGGTACTCTGTGCACCTGTGCTTCCATCTTGAGTGTTATAACCAGCATTTAAACATCTCTGCGTAACTGTCTTATGTCCATTTAGACAGACAAAACTTTTGAATAGTTTGGACCATGAGTTTACATATTATTTTAACAACAGAATCATATAAGATGTTGTAAACTTGGAGGACAGAGACAGTCTCATTATGGTCATTCGTTTGAAAAATAGAATATGAAGTTCTCCAGAACCTAAGCAAAAGGGACAACTCCTCCATTTTACCTCTTTATTTAACTGTGCAAGGCCAGTGCTTGGACTTGCTCTCAGCCTTCAGCAGCCTGTCTCACAATGAATTATTCTAAATCTACCAAGTTGGAAGGTACTCACAAGGATCACTGAGTCCAACTCTTAGTCCGGCACAGGGACATCCCCAAGAGTCACACCATGGGCCTGAGAGTATCATCCAAATGCTTCTTGAATTCCGCCAGGCTTGGTGCTGTGACCACTTCCCTAGGGAGCCTGTTTCAGCAACCAAGCACCCTCTGGGTGAAGAACATTTTTCTAATATCCAACCTAAACCTCCCCTGACACAACTTCAGGCCATTCCCTCAGGTCCTGTCACTGGTCACCTCACAGAAGAGATCAGTGTCTGCCCCTCCTCTTCCCCTCACGAGGAAGTTGTAGACTGCACTGAGGTCTCTCCTCAGTCTCCTCCAGGGTCAACAGACCAAGTGACCACAGCTGCTCTTCATATGGCTTCCCCTCAAGGCCCTTCACCATCCCCGTTGTTCTCCTTTGGACAATCTTTAATACCTTAATATCTTTCTTATATTGTGGTGAGTAAAACTGCACACAATATTCAAGGTGACACCATACTAATGCAGAGTAGAGCACAGGTATAGACTAAATAAAACATTTTTTTTTAATAAGAGCTAATGGAATAATAATTAAATCTCAAATGTTGATAGAAAACAATTAAATGGATATTAAAAGTTTGGCTACAACGCTGTAGAACAAATACCAACATATTGGTGGATTACTTCAGGAGAACAGAGGGGCAGAAAAAAGGAAAGTGGGGGCATGAACAAGTTGCAACATGCCCATGGACGCCTCCTGAGAGGCCCACCAAGGAGTCCGTGTTGAAAATCCTGTCCCATGCAAAGGTCTCAGACAAGTCAGCTGGTCTAAGAGGCCCTGGTATCCAGGCCCAGCCCGACACAATAACTGTGCAGTATTACTGGATTAGACTTTGTGCTTTGCAGAGTGGTACAAGACACAAGCAGCATTGTTTGTGAAAATGAGAAACCAGAACAAAATACCCACTTCAGATGAACATATACATGGAGAAAGTAGAACAATTACTCTTAGACATTCCCTCAAAACACCATATGAAAACAGAAGAATGGTACCATCACTTTCAAACTGGATTGGTGGTAAATGACAAACAAAGAGGGCAGGTGATGTGCAGGGATTTCACTTTTCTCATGGTTTTGGGGAGTCTGGAATACCACTGAGGGGTCCAGACTGGTGCTATATGTGTTTCCTTACCTTTAGGGCAACATTGCAAAGAAGTGGCAGAAGACTGAGCATGCATCAGGTCTGACACATCAGACAAAAACTATTGCAGAAACATCAAGACCCAGGCTTTGGGACACAGGCTGCACTCTTGCACTCTTAGGGATAACAGTTTCTGCAGAAAGAGTAAGTGGATCAGCAGGAGCAGTGGGGGTGTTGCAAAGCTAAAAGGCTGTGACTGTTTTCAGGCACAGAGAAGCAGCAGCAGGGTAGTGATGCTGAAAAGGCTCGTGGAACTGCCAGATCTGGGGTCTTGGTTTACAGGCTGGCAAAACAGAAACAATTGTTTCAACAAAGACTGCTGATTAGGAAAGCTAAACTAATTTTGCACCACTGAAGCATCTCATTGGCAAAGATTTATGGGGAACACAAGGACTCTTAAATACAAACTGCTTTTCTGAACCTGGTGAACCAGTGCCTGTGTCTCCCATTGGGGTAGAAAATTAATCTTGGAAGTCGCAACTTCCCTGTTGTTGCAACCCTCTGCAGAGCAAGAAGCTGTTGAACACAGTGAGGATGTTTCCCAGGCGGTGTCCACATGAGGCACTTCCAAATCTTAATGACTAATTTGAAAGCCCAGCTTTAAGCCCCAGCCTCAAAAATAGCAGAGGTGGTGAAGGAGACTGTCACATGGCTTCCATGGAGCATATTCAGCACTGGCAATGTCCAGGAGAAAGGTTTGGGTATAGGTGATATGTAGAAGAGTACAAATCTTAGTTGAGGGCAGGTAGCACTGTATGAAGCTTGTGAAACATTTGTTCAGGGTGTAGAGCAGATTTGTAACAGTTTACATCAGTTGTCTGAACTTTGAACCTCGTGATTATGCTCAGTTCCATCCTGAGCTGTCACCATACGTGATTCTTTGTCTACTGCAAAAGTTTCAGATTGGGTCAGTACAGTCCTACAAAGAGCAAACTGTTCTTTGTTTAGACTTCCTGAATTAGTGCAAATATGTAAAAATCCATTGGGGGTGGCATATGGAGACCCTGGTATCTATGTCCCATTCCAAAATCATAAACAAAAAGCGATACTATTCAGTTGATTTAAATAATAGCAACAAACTTTGTTTTGCTGACAGCCACAGAGCTCACAGCAGAAGTGGACCTGAAAAATGCAGAATTGTTTAGCAGAGCAAAAGAGCTACGTGACCCACTGGGGTGATCTGTACATGGAATGTCACACTCAGTGGCATTCCCTTGCTTGAGGATCTTCTACATGTTAATATATACGTCATCCTCTTTTCTGAAGTGAAAAGGGTTTGGGGGATTTTTAAGCCAACCAACTATTTTCGATCGGATAAGACTCTTCTCCTTCCCTTGCATGAACATTGTGATGATGTTAAGGATGTTGGCAATGTTATTAAGGGGAGAAACTTTTGTGAGATTTGTTATATACAGTATAACCACAGTCATAGTTTCATCAATAGAACAGAATCCTCTTAAACGCATTAAAATTACTTTTGAGAATTTTTGTATCCTGACGATCTACTCTGGGATAGTCAAAGCAAAGGTTTATGTGCCCTGTGGACCATTTTCCTTGTGCTTTCTGCGTAAATGCAAACTACTGTTTCCTTTGTCCCTCTGCTATGTTGAAACCTGACAGGCCCTCTTGCACCCATAATCACGAAGAAAGAGCCCCCATGGAGATTTGGTGTCCCTCGAAACTAAACAAGGCTCTGGGAAAGGGTTGCATTGCTGATAAATCTATGATATTCACCATCTACATATGGAATCATAAGATTTGTGTCATGTTTAAAGTAGAATGTGTTATTAGCATAATTTCTACAAAAAAAGTGTTGTTACCTATAAACCAAATAACGAGAGTGACCAGCTGTCCTGGAAACAAATGTTCCTGGTTGCTGACATTAGTTCCAGCTGGTATCCTGAAAATACTTCTAACGTGGCTAAACAATTTCCACATACCCTTTTAAAAGAGGGGAGTTCTTTCTATACAGGCAGAATATACCTCTAACATCTGCACCACACATCACAGGAACATCGTGAAATCCAGGGGTATCCAGCCTGATCTATGGGTTAATTTACGCAAAAGTAGAGATACCCATAATTTTTTATTCACCACTAGCATTTTAGCATGTTTTCTAAAAATATCAGAGGCTTCCAGGGTCAAAGATGCAGCTTCACAATCACATTTCCAAAGCAAAATGAGACATGACTGTTATGGTCTGTCTTTATTTCAATGCTGATTGTGTCTATGTGTTGACAGTGTGGCTTATCATACCTCACTGTTATGATTTTATTTGTATTTCCTCTGCCTGGCACATAGCACAATAAAGGAACCATGAAGTTCCCTACATGCTGGTACTTTACAATATTTCTGTAAAGGTAAAGTGAGTTAACCCCTCTGGTGATGTCTTTCTACAGGGAAATAACTCAGTAGCAACACTCAGAGAGACCTCCAAAATATGTGCCAGATCACAAGTGTTAGGAAAAGTGTAAAGTTTTATATCAATTTTTATCTTTATTTTCCGTATGATTGGGTCATGGACCCTGCCCACTGCTGAAGAATAAAGAGCAGAAGCTTTGCTCTGAGGGTTAAAGAGGTGTTTTGTGCTAATAGCCTTTCCATGAAGTATACTACCATGCCTTGCTGTGCAATGTTATTTCAGAGATAGTATCTTCACTGCGTGGGTACCATATTTCCATCAGCCTCACCTTCCTAGTAACTATCGGGCTCCAGAGACCTCAGCAGCTGTGCATTAAAGTTTGGGCTGCTGTTTTGTGTGTGGATTCTGGTCCTGGCATTGCTGAGTAGCATGATGTAGAAACCCTCATCTACCATTCTTCTTTTTTTCCCTTTCTATACTGCCAGGAACTAGCCTGTCTGCCACTGTGCATCCATGTCTTCTACAATCACCTTGTTTCTTTTCAAGGTTTGTCTTACAGCCTTGTGTAAGATGTAAGTAGGTTGACACTTGGCTTCAGCTGAGATCAGCAATTTGCCCTTTAGCATCTTTGAAGGGGAATTTATGCCCCCAAAGCTTCCCACCTTTAATTTTAGGGCTTTTATTTTATTTTATTTGGTTTCTGTCTGCTGTGTAATCATTCAGCTTTCAATGACAATGCAAGATCATCATCTGTATTCATGGAGCACTAAGTATACTTTCTCCCTTCCTCCTTCTCTGGAATGCTAATCAGTTTCCATAAAATAGAAACGTGGCCAGAAACTCTAATTTGATGTCCCACATGAGTTATTTCTTCTTCAAAGGAAAACTGTGAATAAACATGACATTTATATATGCCTAGATACATAAAATAAATTATGAGATTAGGTGTGGTGTGTGTTTCCAAACAAATAAAGGAGATCTAAAGTCTTGTAGAAAACATAAAGAGATGAATACACCATACAGCCTGAAAGCTATAAGTAGTTACATTAGACCGCAGCATAGTTTTGTCTGGTGACCAAGGATTTTCATTTTCTAATGAATGCATAACAGGTATTTGCTGAGGACATAGTAGAAATAGCCAGACTCTGGAGAGGACTTGGAGAAGAGCAAATTAGTCTAAGGGACAGGCCACACTTGTGCACCGTAGTGGCTGTAGTGACTATAGACAGTGTGCTTGACTTGGCTGTCCTTATCCACTGATCCTAAGAGCTTGGTGGGGATGGAGGTTTTCAAGACGAGGCTGGACGTGGCACTTAATGCCATAGTCTAGTAACCACAGTGGGGTTGGATCAAGGGTTGGACTTGATGATCTCAGAGGTCCTTTCCAACCCGTCTGATTCTATGATTCTATGATTCTATGATTCTATGATTCTATGATTCTATGATTCTATGATATATGGCCCTGAACAGAGGGGAATATTGCCTTAATCGTAGTCCCAGCGGCTGATCAAGGCACTGCTGACTAGCCACCTTGCTCGTCATTATGCTGGAAAAATCTGCAACATGAAGTCAACTATCAGAAAAAGTATGCCATAATATATATAAAATAAAGAGAGGCAGGGAGCTTAGGGAGGAATGTGAGAAGTTTCATGAAAAGTTTTCAAGAGAAAAGGGACAGCAGACCAAAAAATTTTGTAATTTCATTTCTAGAACAACCATTTGTCTCAGTACTTTTCATCAGTAATCAAAAGGATTTTAGAAATGGATGGTTCAGTGATAATCTGTTCAGGATCACTGCATGTTTTTAGAGTGTTCCGCTTCCAGAAGACATGTTATTCACTAACAGGCTTAGGTGACTAATGTGGAAGAGATTCTGAGAGAAATCTTATTAATTCTACTGGGAATAACACCTAATTTTATAATTTACTCTTATTGACAGAAAACTGCAAAGTATAAAGAAAAACATCCATAGAGAAACATCAGTTGGCTTCAACAGTAATAGCTCCAAAATTCCAAACTGTATAGTACTAAGTAAAATAGAATCATTAATTAATCTCCAAGAAGCGAAGACAAACAAGCTATCATTGTTTTTGCTTATTTCCTCCCTAGAGGAAGTTGTCTTTATCAATACTATGGCATTTGACATTTTCTTCAGTCAGGTAGAATTCTTTTGCCTCCAGTTACAACTTTTTGTGGTGATTGTTTGTTTTTCCACCTGGGACATCAGAAACAATTTTGAATTTTAGTGCAATTTACTAGTATGTTGGATTTATACAATGAGGTTCTGAAAATTAAATAATCCTGGGACCTTTCCTAAGTATTGTTCTGGAGAAAGGTGCTTGAAGCTGTTCAAAGCAGAATCAAACTTGAGCTAGCAGCTAAATTCAGGCATAGAGAGATTGATTTCTCTTTCTGTCTGTCTGTCACCAGGAGTACAGCTAATAGTATACACCTTACTGCTACAGCTTTTTTTCTTCACATGAGTACACAGACAGAAATCCAGTATTTAAATCAGCTGGAATGGATCTCAACTGCTAAATTTAGAAGTGAATTACTCTGTTATTTGTCTTCTCTTATGCAGTTTGAATTGAACAATATTCTGACAATTTCAAGTATTTGTGACTACAGATTTAAAACAGAGTTCTGCTGCATATTTAAATTCCATTTCATTGTCCTTTGCTTGTGGCAAACTGCAGAATTTAATTTAGTGGCAAAATAATCTAACAAGCTGTTTTGGGAATGAAACTGTCTTAGGATAGATGTGATGTTGATGTCAGTGTCTCTCAGATGGAATATTGAACAGCTGTCTAATCATAAAAGAAATAATTAAAGGAGTGCTCCACACACATGCTATTTGATGGGATTGATTCAGAGCTTGTGAATCTCCTCAACACTTGTCCATGCACACACATCAAATCTAACGTGCATGTGTGCATGAGTAGGTCTTCTGCAGTGCATTTTATCAATACAGATTGCTTAACCAGCGAAGAGCATCTGTGTTGTTGGAGGAGAAAAGGAAATTAAGGAAGTATGCCATGTCCAACTCTATCCACTCTGTCTTCCTTTGCTTTGAAGTTTTTAGGAATCTTCTTCCACCAGAGAAAAGTCCAGTATTCAGGAGCCCCTGCACTCTCCAGAATAGCCCAGGAGTAACCAATTCATTTACATGGCCGGTAAAAGATTCTTGCATGTCCTAGTAAAGCATGTTGCAATTTCTGTCCTTTGTACTTAGTAATCATGGAAAGTTTATGTCATTGCTCTAACTGAAACCTTAAAAAAAGTAAATTCCTTTTGTTCTAAATTGTCCATTGACACTTAAAAAAACGTAAATGCCACATAAAAGCCTTTGTAGTTCAAATTTCTTCTGTATTACGTGTTTTAAAGATCTTAGTGGGTTTTTTAATGTGCCATCCTAAACAGGGAATGGAATGAATATACTGTCAACTTAGAGATCAGCATATAACTACTCAGAAAAATTTGAACTTGTGTCTCAGATATTATGTTGTTAAAGTTATCAGCAAAATAATGCCACGGGGGAAAACCCTATTTTCAAAGCTATTTAAATGTTTGTTCATGCTCTGGTGACATAAGAAATCTGTTTAAATGTAAATAACAAAATGCTAGAAGGCATGACTATTGGCATTAAACCCACAACAAAAAAAAGGCAATGAAATTTTGAATGCTTGCATTAAGATATAGTTATGCTAAACATTAATCTTATATACTTTCTTATATTGTATGTTACGTGTACATGGATATAAGTAATTTTTTTTCTCAAACACAAAACCATATACATACATATCTCTTTATTAGTGATGTTTTGGGGTTTGTTTTTGTTTTTTTTTTTTTTTTTAAATAATTACTTCTACATACCCTCCATCCAAATTTTCTCCATAATTAGTTTAATTGGTGTCTGCACCAAATCAGTAAAATTTCTTTTTGTTAAATGCTTATATTTCATAGTGAACTTGAATCAGAAAATTAGATCAGTTATATTTTTACTAAGATCTAACACTCATAAGGCCTTTAAACAATACTAAGAAAGTCAGGGTTAAATTCAAAGTACTCAGGAAGGACATTTTCTGATCTCGTAACTCTTATAAATAAGTAAATTCTCCTGTTGCCAGAAGAACTCTTACAAGCATCAGTGACTACAGCATTAATTACCTTAACTCTGGTAGGCATTCAAACTCAAAGCTTTATTCCCTTGTCTGGGATTGTCAGGGAGAATATTAGTGTCAGTTAGTTAAATGTTTCGTTTAGCCCTGTCTCTGCCATCTTCTCTTTATCCAGCCATTTCTGTTCATAGTAACCTTTCTGAATTGGAGATAGGCCAGAAAAGACATTATTCATCAAAATTTTTTAATGTACCAGTGGAACTACAGTGCAAGGACAGATCGTTATTTCATATTTAATCAGTGAAGTGACCGAGATTTTTTTTTTTCCTCTATTGTCAATACGCAGGATCGAGCCTAAAATAAAGAGGAATAGTTTTGAGGAAAGAATACTTAATACTATAGGAGAGATTGTCAATAAGGAGGTAGGCATGGGGCAAAATGGTTAATTAAAGAACCTGATAGGAAGCTAGAGAAGTAAAGTTACAAATAGACAATGAAAGGCTGATAGACTTGATTCAGATAATGAGAAAGACTGAACTCTGATTGTGATGATGCAAAATATGCAAGAGATAAAGGAAGGTTTAACAGGGAGAAATAAATATCTTAAGAGGGATTTTAAATGAAGATTTCCTGAAACCAAAGAATCCAACTCAGTAAATGTGGTCTGAGAGACTATGGTTTTATTTCTAAATAAGACAGCCAAGTACAGACTTCATGTTTGAGATCAAGTGCCACCAATAGGCTTATATGCACAGTGCTTAAGGCAAGTGCACTTTATATCAGATTTCTCTCAAGGATTTTTGGACAGGTTCAAAATGCAACCACTTGAGCAGCATGGGCTATTAAGTCTGCATCGTTCAGCCTCACTCTATTGTTTAACAAGATAGACTTCCCCAAAAGATGTACAAGGAATATAAAACATGCTATGGGAAAAAAAATATTGAAAACAAGGGGAAAAGAAAACATAAGCTGTAAAATGAAAAGCCAAATCAACAATAATGATTTTCAAAGGAAGCAGATAAAGGCTTTCGAAATTAGTTTAGAAGTACATTGGGAAGTTTGCTTCCATATGGTAAAACACTTCATATGTTTGCCTCTGTTCTGACATTTGAATATAAACTGATAAAGGATGAAGCGCAGTTTCAGCAAGTTAAGATTATGGGACTGGTATCTCTTCACGATATCTGACTATCAACTGACACAATCTTATTCTGTTGTCTGCCACCTCTTATCATGCAGGCAGCTGAGGAAGAATGAGATACTCTGTTTTCTTCTGCCTGTCTGGATCCCAAGCACTTAGCCCATTTGACTCTGTAATCTATAACTGTTAATTGACCAAAGACACCCAAACATCAGCCCTTCTACAAATCAGGACCAGTGATACCCAAAAAAAGCTATGTGAAGCTGTGGCATGCTAGCAAGGATGTGGCACGATATCCAGAAACAAAAAAAGCAATATATGCTGACTTTGAACATTGAAACCCTCCCCACTGGAACAAATAAACAGGTAAACAAAACAAATCATGTTATCTTTCTGACTTCCACTTGGAAGTATAAAAATGACTCAGTACCATCTTATTTTTATATTTACCAAAACCTCTTTTTGGCCATTTGTTAGGCTTTTAATGCCTTATTGAAGTGATGGAAGCATTTGATAAGGGCACTGAACTCTTTATCATTGGGTAAGATTGTTGCAAAGAATTACCCTGATTCTGAACAAATCTTCACCTTATGAAACTATGAAGTAAGAAGAGAACAAGTGAGTTTCATAAGAAGCAGTTACACTCTAGCTGACTGCTGTCACTATTTTAGATATCCAGGCTGCTGCTTCTCCTAAAGGCAAAGCTACTGTCTCCTCTTCCTTTGCTGCTGTAGTTAGATACCCAAAAGAAGCAGATGGGTCAATATAGTTCCATCTGCTTTTTTCTGTCGTAAACTAAAAAAGATGTTTGGATTTTAGTATAAGACTCATAACATTAAGTCAAGAAGGAAGGAAAACAAGAAAAAATTGCATTTTGTTTTTGCAATTCATCTTGTCTCTTTAGGAGGTTCTATATGTACCTCTAAATGTATTGAGAAGTTTTAATTAGTAAAACAATGTTTTGAGTTTATTAGACACACTTGGTATGGCATTAGTTGCTACTTATAGCCGTTACATTTTGAGATTACAGCAGTGATATCATATGTTTTATTCCAACAAAACCCACAAAAATATTATGGCTTAAATATTTGTGTAAATTTGAGAAAAAGGCATATATATATGAAAGTTTTAAATTAAGAAAGGCAACAAGAAAACTGCATATTGTTTCTCCTCTCTAAGGAACTGGATGTGGAAAAAATACTTGGTCATTTTACACAGATATTAAAAATTAAGTATCACATACTATTACAGCATTTTGGCACTTTTTACTTCTCTGTACTTTTCAAGCAACACATTTATAAGTGCTGAATCCTTAGTGAGGTCTCACTGAAGGACTTAGATTTAAGTTCAAGCATTTATGCAAAAGAATCGTGCAAAACATGGCCCTGAGTTAGGTCTTATCCTTGACGGTAGAGGAGGGAACTAAGTAGGTAAATTAGGATTTCCAAAAACAAATCCACAAAGTTGTCAGGTTGAACAGGAACTATTTTCAGTGCAACTAAGCTGGAGTTCCAACTCTCAGCCAGGACAGCTGACTCAAACTGGCCAAAGGGATGTTTCATGTCATATTCTGTCATACTCTGTATGAAAACTGCTGGGAAAGCTGTCTGGTATCCACTGCTCAGGAACTGGCTGGGCACTGATCAGCAGGTGGTAAACTATCGCACTGTGCACCACTTGTTTTATATATCACATCCAACCCTTATTCTATACCATTCACATAATTTACTTTTCAATATATCCCAAATCACCACCATCTTTCCTGTCTTTTGATAAATACACACAGATATTATTCCCTTATCCTATGGGTAATCCCTTTAAAATGTTGGCTTCATTTAGTCCATGACTCTGGGTCATTCAGGTCGCGAGAGATGGTATTTAGTATTGGATTGTTGTATGCTGAAGCCAGTTCTGGTTTCATCACCAGTGTGCTTGTCCAGTTCTATCATGACTATAGTTGCTCTATGCCCTATACCTAATGGTATTACAGTAAAAAATCAACCAGATTAATAAAGAACATATTTTTGATAAAATTGTTTTAGAATGGTCAGCTAACTCAGTTCATAGAGCATGAGACTTTTAATCTCAGGCTCATCGGTTCATGCCCTATGTTGGAAGGTAAAAAGGGCTGTTGTGGTTTAATCCACGAGGCAGCTAAACACCACACTGCCATTTACTCTCTTTGCCCCTCCGCCAGTGGCAGGGGGGAGAGAATTGGGGAAAAAAATAAATTCTGGTTGAGGTAAAGATGGTTTAGCAGAACTTCATTAGAATTGAAGGGTAAATAATAAAAATAGTAACGATAACAATAGTAATTGTCATTGTTAAATTATAATATATAAAACAAGTGATATACAGTTCACCAACAGCAGCCCCCAGACAGCTCTCCCACTAGTTATGTGGTAAGCATGATGCCATATGTTATGGAATATCCCTTTGGTCAGTTGGGGTCAGTTTAGCCTGGCTGTGTCTCCTCACAACCCCTTGTGTTCCCAAGCCTCCTTGCTGGCAGAGCAGTATGAAAAGCTGAAGAGTCCTTGACCACTGCTTGGCAACAAGTGTGTTATCAACATTATTCTCAACCTAAATGCAAAACATAACACTGTACTAGCTGCTGGGAAGAAAGTTAACTCTATCCCAGCTTGACAAGGACAAAAATAAAAAAAGAATGTCACATACTTTTTTCGCACTCTGGAAATAAAGGAGCTCAAACTGACTCCATGAAAGCCAGCTTTGGAAATAGTAGCAGAATAGAGAGAAGCTTTAACACAGCAGTATGACATGGAGGAATGCAGGGCTGGAACATGAGAGCCAGTTCAGGTGTACATTTATACTCCTTTTCCTTATGTATTTGCATCTGAGCCCTAATCATATCCTTGCAAAGATCAGGAACCCTAAAAACCTTGTAATAAGCAGCCATAATTCTCTTATTCTTACCTGCCAAAAAAAAAAACCAAAACCCCACCCAAAAGTCAGGACACTAGACTCAGGGGCAGGCTATACGAAATGAAAGGGACCCCCATACATGTGCAAATCCTTGTCCTACTTGAGTCAAACAAAATGTCATGACTCATTCTAGTATAACAAAAGTTTTGTCCGAGGATTGTTCTCACAGGTGGGTATAGTGTCTCTGAAATCCCTAAGAAGCTAGCAAATGCAGCTTAAAGCATTTGAAGAATCTATGCTCACTTAGCACAGATGGGTCTAGTAGGAAAACTGGTGTTTGTGCCACACTTACTTGTGTGAGATGAAAGCTGTTGAGCTGAACTGGATAACAAAGACGCCTCTTTCTTTGCAGAATACCTATTTTAAAATTTGTTTTTTTCGCTCTTTTTTAATTACGAAGTCTTCTTTGGATTAAGCACACTCCATTTAATGTGATTAAGGTAGAGAATTTAAAGATCCTTAGTAATTTTAACTTTTTTAAATGCTCTCATTACAGTATTTTAGACCTTTGCCTTTTAAAGGTGTTTCAAGTAAGATCACAACTAAGTTGTACCAAATGTCATGGAACAGCTGGCATCCTTATTTTGTAGGGGACTGGCAATATGGATCATCATAGATATGGGAAATGCCATTCTCCCATTAAAAAAGTTCTTGATGACACATCATTCAAGATTTTATAATGCCAAACCCCAGCATTACTTTTGAATAATCAAGATTTAATTGATCTACCATTTTTTTCTTTTCATGTGTTGCACCATGCCATTGTTCTTAAGATAATTAACCTTCTGCTGTATATTGTAGATGACATTTTTAAAATCAATAAAATTACATATGTCCCGAATCATACTGAAAAAAATATTTTTTTAAATGGATGACTGAGATAACTGCAAATTTGGAAGGGCCTGCACAGGAGTCATAAACAGACAACAATTTTTAAGCGTGATTATATCAGGTCTTTCTTTTGAATGCAGCATTTTTACATGCTCACAGATCTCAATGTCTTCCTTCCAGCATAAATTCTCCATGTTTAGTATGATTTAATATTTAATCTTACCGACCTTCTTCCTTTCTTCTTTCCCTTCCATGGAATATTATGAAATAAAAACCAAAACCAAAACATAAAGCAAAAAACCCAAACAAGCCCACTGAAAATTCTGCTTTAAAAATGTCACTGCCTCTACTAAATGCAATAGCAATAGAAATGTTTTCTTTATATTTATGGATATTCTTCATGTGCTAAATCAGGTTTCCATTTTCAGTTTACATATAAATTTCACGAGTGTTTTGAATTGGTTTGACATAATGTTTCATAACTTTACACTTTAAAGGTTGATACAATATTTTAGTATTGACATCAAAGGTATTTCAGACTTCTGGGTTGGTATTTAGAGGGACACCTTTTTAGACAGGTAATTGTAGCTGTACATGGTAAGAAAACTGAATTATCTCAAAGGGAAAAGAATAAAAAGGAAGAAAATCTTTCTGATCTTCCATCAACTCTTTAAACTAAGTTTATAACTTCCTTGCAGACCATCACATATAGAGCTGTCTGTGTCAGTTTTTATAGATTCTTCTGATAGCCTGTGCAGTAGTTGAACCACACCTTGTACCTTGTTCTCACTCAGTTTTTGCTAGGACTAAAATCACAGGTTCTTTTTATAATCTTGAAAGATCTGGATCATAAATCATGTGGCAATCAAAGGAAGCACAAGAATTCTATAACCTACAGTATAAAGCAATTGCAACACACAAAAATTTGTTATCATATTTAAAGAGAAGTAGTGCAACTCAGTCTGGTTTGGGCAGCTTTTTTATAACATCTTTATGTTCTTTTGTCAAATTATAAATATCATCATTTTGCAAAGAACCACCATGAAAGTACCTCAAGATAGTTTGACACAATGAATGCTTGTAACATCATGGAGAGAAAAAAGTGTGCGAAGGTAATTCAAGGTGACAAAACATTGGAAAAAAAATTATATTACATTTGCTAAATTTCAAAGTTACAGCTACTGCCTAAAAAACCAAGCAGTAAAGACTAGATAATGGCCCTAATTTTCCATGTAAAATAGTTTATGAAATAACTTTTCATCATGTTTCTAGTATTTACTGTTCTGCTGCTGTTGGTTCATTCTGCACTGAACTGGTGAAGTGCAGTGCACTGACTTAGGGGACTTACAGGTAAGTCTGTTGGAGCGGATACCCACCTGCAGTCCATGGAGGACCCCATGCTGGAGCAACGTGTCCAAGGGAGGCTGTGACTTCATGGGAAGTCCATGCTGGAGCAGGTGCCTGGCAGTGTCTGTGGACGCAGGGAGAGAGGAGCCCATAGTGGAGCAGGTTGGTTGGCAGGACTTGTAGCCCCGTGGGGGACCCACACTGGAACAGATTGTTCTGGAAGGACTGTACCCCATGGAAGGAACCCACACAAGAGAAGCTGATAAAGGACTTTCTCCCATGGGTGGGACCCCATGCTGGAGCAGGGGAGGAGTGTGAGGAGGAAGGATTGGTATAGAAAATGTGTGATGAGCTGACCCCAATCCCTTTCTTCATTCCTGTGTGCCGCTTGGAGGAAGAAGTAGAGAAATCAGGAGAGAGGCTGAGGCCACGCAGGAGAGGAGGGGAAAAGATGTTTTTAAGATTTGTTGTAATTTCTCATTATCCTACTCTGATTTGTGTAGCAATGAGTTAAATTAATTTTTAGCCACATGGAACTTTAGTGTAACACTCATAGCATGGTTCACCTTACCTTCATATAAGCTTTGTTAAACAAATCTGTCTTTGTAACATTATGGCACTGTTGAAGAACTTGAATAATTTGCATTTCTCTACGATGGGAACAGAGTCCTAGCAGCATGAAATATTTCAAAGTAAGTTTGTTTTTTTTTTTTCCTTTTGAAGTGGTTTTATATCTCAGCTGAAAAAAAAAAGAGTTACAAATTGCATAATAGTAAAGTATCTGTAGTCTTGCAACTATCAGCAATTACTGGAATAATACAATTATCCTGGAAAAAAAGAAGTACAGGAAAATCAAACTAAAATGTTAACACATAGAAGAAATGTATTATGTTTTTTGAAGATTTTTTCATCTTATTTTTCCAATAGCAGAATGATTGTTAAAGCTTGGATTTTTAGTAATTATTTTTAAATAATAATATTTCTTTTTTAGATTAATCATAATATTTATTTTTTTCTATTTTTGGCATAAATGAAATAGCAGAGCCTTCTAGAACTTAAGGGTTTTTTTAACCCAGAACCCTAGTTGTGTCTATCTTTTCCCATGATTTGTTGTGTAATTTAGGTCACCGATCCACTCAGATTAATTTTTCTATTCTGTTCCTGAATAGTAGAAAAATCAGAGATCCTGATTCCCCCATTCATGTTAGAATAATTTTACTGATCAAAACAACTAGAAAAAAATCTTCTTTTAGTCATGTTTATTTAGGCTTATTCCACAAATTTAGCTGACACAGGTAACAATTGACTACTTGGGAGATTACAGAAATCTTTATTAGATTTAATCTCTATAAGGTTATACTTCCTTCAAAATGTTTCTTAGACACTGTCAGGAAGTGACTAAAAGGCAGTCATATTGAGTTTTAAAATCATTAAAGGTAAAATAGTATTTCCTCATCCAATATGTGCATATATGCCTTATAGAGTAAACACTACTGACTAGTTTGGAACACAGTTTGTATGTGAACTGCATTAATGTTAAGTGTGTTACATAAAAGTGGAATATGAAAGTATGAAGGACATAAACTACCAGTCAGTCTCTGTTGCAGTTGTCCATGGAACAAACTGTTTTTTTTTCGTAGGACAGAACTAGGACAGAACTGTCCAGTTCATACCATAAACAGGAGAACTGTTTGTAACTTAATCACTCTGGATCTTCCTATGCATTTTTTCTATTATTTGTCAATAGAAATGGTCTTCCTAAATCATGAAAATTTTGAAAATTTCACTTTTAAAGGATTGTCTCACTGAAGAGCCTATTTTCAAATTTCTTTTTGTAACCTAATAAAGACTTTGAATTGAGTAACTTGATTATGAATAAGTGTGTCATTTTGATCCAAAAACCATGACTATATTTAAGTCTGTGGGATGTTCCCTTTCATGGCAAAACCTCAAAGATTACAGGCCTAGCATGGCCAAGCATGAGTGTTGTTCTTTACCTCTCCTGTGCAGTGAACAGAAAGCATAACCAATAACAGTAGCATTGTCTCACATTTCCTTTTCTTATCATGGCAGAACTGGATAAATATAGCTGATCAAAATTATATAACAAATTACCATTTTTTGAAAAAATAACTCAAAAATATTGCTTGTAGACAGTCTGCTGATGGTTGGTCTCAGCAATGGTGAGAAGGCAGCTTAAAACCATTCTCTGTATTTCTCTTTTTAGAGTTTTATTGATTGCATATTATATTCAGAAAGTCCACACAGAGATTTATACATCCCTCAAGATGTATTTTGAATCTTTTCAATAATAAGGTGTCTATCCTGGATATAAAGTATGCATCTGATTGTAGCACATTTCCCTCAAAAACATGGCATGCCAGTCTATTTACTTAAGCTAGAGTGGTAGAAGAGCTAGAAAACTGGAGTAGGGGTTAATTTTTTGCATTAGCAAATGATGTGTGAGAAGCTTTGTTATTATTATTTCCAAAGACAAGGTCTCTAGAGGACATAAACCCAGCCACAATGGAATATGTCTGGAGTATAATAGAAAATTTGTATGTAATGTATTTTGTTGTTTGCTTTTCTTTTTTTCCTGAATGATGCCTCAGATAGCAAATTGGCATTAATATTTTCTGACTTAACACTACTTCTACTTCCTGATTTTAAACATCTGATGCAAGTTTATTTTCATTTCATTTAGTAGCCCCAGGGCAAATAGAAATCTTGCTGCTGCTTATAAAGAGTGAAAGAAAAAAGAACCTGTCCAATAGACTAATGTTAACATGCTATGAAATCCATGGACACTCTTGTTCCCTGAGGAATAGGTGTGGTGTTAGTATCATGCTGTTGAAACCCTTTTTCTTGAATAAAATTGACAGATATGGTTTGAGCATTACAAGACATTGGGAATAGATTGAGGCAATATTAGACATGCTGACTTTAGGAATGATGAAACACTAGAATGGCCTTTTTTGGGTAGGTCTGAACACTGCAGTAAAAATAAATTAATAACAGACAAGCATTGTTCTCAATGAAAAAATACTTTTCTTTCAGAATTTGTCTCCTACCTGTTATTATTTGCTTCATAAAATTTCCATGTAACTCTTCTGGAAGACTGTTCGTCTTTTGGCTGTAATTAATACAGATTTTGTTCTCTACGTTCAATCCTCACCAGTCCTGAGTAAAATAACCTTGTGACTCCACCACTCTTGAGAGAAAAAAACACCTCCTAGTATTGAGTAAAACCTGATCCTACAAATTCTTCTATCGTTTTGGAATCAGTGTTCCACCCAGGCTTTATTTTTCAGTAATTGCCATTTATTTACACTTTAAATTTTTAGGGAAAATTGAATTCCAAGTCTCAGAAACAGGAGGCCTTGGTAGCTCAGCATAATATGTCAATCCTTTGCGTTTTTAATAAAACTGCCATAATTTTTAGCTCCATATATGTGTATGGCTTTAGAAATATTCTCAATTTCTATTAAAAGAAATCCATCTAAAAATTGTTCTTTCACTCTCTTGGGGAAAAAGCAAAATATTTTCATGACAATAGAATTCTGATTTTTTTCAGTATTTGTCTTTGCTTTTGTCTAATTCACATTTATTTCATAAAAAGCTTGCAAGTTCTGTAGAATGATGCCAAGACATCCACCGACCAGTGCCATGTCAGTCAGATCATTAGCGGTCAATTCCAGCAGCAAATATTTCATACAGAAATCAAACATCAGCCTATTATTGCAAAGGTCATCACACTGCACAGAGTTATAACCGCCCGGTAGGTGTGTTCATATATCAGCCCTAGGCAAAGCTATTTGAGAGAAAAGCATCCTTCTCGTTCTGGCACTGATGTACCCATCCCTGCCAGAGGCACACTGACATGTGTGAGAGAGAAGCCATGTCTCCTACACTCAGCACCAGTCTGTCAACCCTCATTCCATCCTTTCAGACTAGTCTATTTGACATCTGGGCCTTCTTTATGTTTTCTGTTTCTGGAGAGTGCATTCTTGTGCAAAAAGAATGATGATCTCTTTAAAGGGCTACCCATTTCAATGTGTCCCAAATGATAGCAATAATAGCACCCTGGCTCCTAGGTAACCCACTCAGTCCTCACTGGGGGGTTACTGAGTGGATCCTCTGCTAGGACTGTTAAGTTTAATTTGGAGGGGAGAACAGAATAGCAGTGACCCTTACTTGGAAAGAGAAGAACTGAATGCTCTGGTGAAGACATCTTCTGTAAACCAGAAGACTAGAACGCAAGCATTTGTCACACCAGTTTTGGCTTGGTGACCTTTTGGTATGCACCCAGAACTTGATATTTACCTTAATACCTATCATAGGCGTAGACACAGGGCAATAAACACAGCGGGTTTGATCTGGTCTGCTTTTTTTTCCAAGCAAGTTCCCAGCACAGCTAGTATCAAAAGGATGCAGCAGCTGCATGTGGTATGGGATGGGAAGTGCTAAAATGATCTTTGCAAATGTACAAGAAGGTTTTCTCACGTTTCTGCCTAAGTCTGCCAAAGGAGAGATGATTGTAATATTTTTAGAACTTGTAAAAGGCCTGAAGAATGGACTCGGGATAGGAGTCTAGTGAATTCCAAGGAAACTCTTTAATGTCTGGGAACAGTCTTTTCTGAATCTATATGGAATTCAGCAATCAGTCTTCTGAGACATTTGATATTTTCATCAAATCACTTTATCACCTTATTAATAGTAGACTTGGTGAGAAAAAGGGTGCTTCAGCTAGTCAGTAAATTAAAGATGGTGTCTACAATTTCTCAGGAATTTAATACTTGGAAAGATGGTACAGATCACTGTTAGAAACTGAGATACAGCCTCTAATCCTCTCCTGGATTTAAACTACAGATTCTTTCTTCAGTTTTAAAAGGGTGGGGTTTGGGGTTTTTTGTTTGTTTGTCTGTTTGTTTGTTGTGTTGTTGGGTGGGTTTTTTTGTCAGTGTTTTGTATTTGTTTGTTTGCTTCTTTGTTTGTTTTGCCCGAAATGGTGGTACTCTATACCTTTTACATAACAATTGGTTTTGTATGGCTGGACACGAGATACTAATTCAGAAGCTGGAAGAGAGGAAGGAAAAGGAGCAAAACTTGAGACTCCTGCTTTCAAAGTAAATGGTCCAGTTACTGGGCTATAAAATTAGTGAGTCTTCAATTCAATTGTTCAATCAAAGTAACCAAAAGAGTACAGAGAATGCCAACAGGCAGGTAGTTAGGACATGCATGTGCCACATGCAGTAGAGAATGAAGGGAAAACTGAACCTAGGCACCACATATGGGTATCTTACCATGTAAAACCCGTACAGCATTAGCCCCATTATAAGTGAAATTGCTTGTACCTGTTATTTGCATTGTATTAAGCCTTTTTTAAATTACTGTATGAAAAAAGTGAAAGACCATCTATATAGGCCTGTGCTGTGGTGAATTCAATACTCTTACTCTGCACATGATGAGAATTGGAACCGTAGAATGTTCCTGACATTCTTCAGAGGCTTGAATATCTAACAGGTTTCAAGAATATGACCTTCCATGACAGCGGAATAACACAAATGATACTTAAATCCTTTGTTGAATCTCAGCAAAAGCCATTGTAGTTGGTATTTATTTACTGTTGCAGTAATTGGCATTGGAAGGGAAATTATTAATTAGTGAAATTTAATATCACTTTAAGATCCCACAAAAAATAGGAGATTGGATATCCGATTTTTACAAAATAGAAAGTCCCGTAAATAGCAAAAACTATTTAAATGTCACAAGAGACTGTATTATCAAGATGAAATAGAAAATTAAATGATATCTGTTTCTCTCATTTAATTATACTTCATAAACAGTTGCAGCAGACTTGGTTTTGTGGTAAGACTTAATGTTTAATTTATGTTACAGAAGTTGTAGATTTCAGGATAAACTTAACATAAAGTATTTTCTAAAAAGAGGAAATAAAAAGAGAAGGTTTTTGTGATGTGGACATGAATGTGGTTATGCAAAGAAAACTGCTGTTACAGTCTGCTTTAAATTAATTGTGTGACCTAAGCTATCCCAGAGTTTCACATCTAAATCCATATTTTTAGAAAAGATAACTTCACTATTATTACTTTTCACAGCAGGAAATCAGCATTTCCTATATGTTTTTTGTTAACACAAGTTCCTTAAAGTTTCTTCTATTTTTGAAGACAAATCCTTTAGATGAAACCTCTTGCTCCTTTCCCTCTCAAACCATAGGGCTGCTGTTTAGGTGCTTCAAGAAGCTGCTCTAATTATTGTCTACAAGTGTACCATTAGCCTGGGAACAGCTAACTGCCTTTAATTGCTGGAAACAGCTGGGTAATTAATGCTATCCAATTAGTATAAACACTTCGTAATCTCTTTGAATCCTCCTGTGACCCTCTTGGGTATCATAATTTACAATTTGAAAACAGGACTAGAGGAGAAATTGTGAAATCTGCTATTAAAAGCAGAAAATTTAATTTCTAGTTGACAGAAATTTATACAGCCTTTATCATAGTCACTCCCAGTGCTTATTATTATGATTATTTATATAGTTGTAGTTATCATCCATTGTGTCACGTTTGTACATTGCTGAGAACAAGTAGCTTGTGTCCAAAGATGTCTAGAATATAAGACTTCGGTGATTTGTCCATAAATCTGTTTGCCTGTCTGCAGCAAACCTCTGTGGAGACATCTCCAGAAAACATACAGGTAGTTCAGGCTGCAGCAGGCAAGAGAACCGTATGAAGATAGAATGGCATGGGGAAGACTTGAGGGAGATAAATATGTTATGGCTTTTTTTCTGCCCTAATTATGAAGGCAAGGAAACAAAGACTAAGCAACAGTGTCCAAAAAGTTAGAGTTTAGTTTTTAGAATAGATTTCTACCTATGTTCTTCTAACTTTTCCAGCTGATTTCATCAGGGTTGTCTGCACTGGATAGTACAATAACAGAGGAAAGTTACCTAAGGTTTTTGAAAATAACGTAAGATAATAACTACTGTCTAGATACAGTAGTAGGTCAGGCTGTGATAACATGAGAAACAGCCCAAACTAGTCTGCTTCTTTCTTAAGATTAGTTCATCCAAAACTGAATAAGTTTTAACTGAAATACTCTCCAGTTTGAACTCTGTGTATGATTGGACCACAAAATTATATGTGCTCATGGCCAAAACTCTGAACCAGAAATCAGAAAAACATAATTCTTTCCTGCATATGTCTTATGGTCCAAAAACATAAGGAAATCACTGAATGTTTCACTAAGCCTCAGTTTAGTGCTAGCTAGGGATAACAATGTACATTTGTAAATATCTGAAAACTGTTCAGTTATTATGGGACTGTCTATATCTAGTTAAATACTGATATGCTTCTTTGTATATGTTCAATGGAATGAGGTACACAGATGACTGCACTGGCAGGTGAGGATGAAAGGGATTTAGAAAGTGTTGTTGAAATAAGATTGTGCATTTTGGTGGGGTTACATATTAGAGTGAAAATTAATTAAATTCATGAAAACTCACTAGAAAGAAAACCAGGAAGCGAAAAAAACTTCCATAATCAATCTGGTTAAACTATTAGTGACTTGTGTAACAATCCGGTCTTATTCAGTGGGAAACTTTGGTTGAAGAGGAAACTCTTAATAAACGACAAGACAGGAATTTTCAGAGCCCCACAAATTTTTAAAAGCTGAGAAATGTAAGCAGGATGTTGCTGACTTTCAGTTTGGTTGGTTGGGTTTTTAAATATATTCCTATGAAATTTCAGTCTGCATAACACATACTTGAGGCTAAAATAACTGTGAATTGTGTCAAGTTTATCTCTAAAACTGTTTGTTACTTTTTCTGTATCCTGACAGTACTGCCCATTAGCTTACTTGTTTTTCCTTTCTTTCAACTACTTTGACTTGTAAACCCAAGCCTATATTAGGTAAAAGTCTTAAAAGTCTAAACACATAAAATGTTCAGAGTCAAACATATAAAACTGCATTAATTTTTCAAGAATGCTTTACCTCAGAAATCATCCACTCAGTTTGGGGAAAAAAAATCATTTTTACATGGAATTTAAGTATTGAAGAAAAAAATTAAAACTAAGGAAAATGCCAGTGGTGCCATTCTGAGATTAAAAAAGCAGCTTAAGTGGCAGAAAGTGCTTTAACAGTGTAAATGGGTCTACTCAGAAAGAGACAGATATAAAGTAGTTTTTTACCAACCTGTAAATTTTACTATGTTGTAGTTTTCCACAATGTGACCAGGTAAGATTTATGAGCAATCCTAATTTCTTAGACATGAAAATTTTGATATCCTAACCCAATATTAAGAATAAAGTTATGAAATCTAACTAACTGTAAGACAAATTCTCAAGGAAATTGGAAAGTGAAGGGTGCAAGCTGCAAGAGCCCTTGAAAACAACAAAACAAGGCTGAAGGAGACCTACTTGAATGCACACAAATAAGAAAGTTTCTACAGGACAATGTTTTGGATAAATATCTATCCGCTTTTCTGAAAAATCAGCATGGCTGAATGTTTCTGTGTAATGACCATACAAAAATGCACACACTATGGTATATAATCAGAGGAAATCATAGTTGCCTGTGTGAAGCTGCAGGCATATAATCTCATTAGGATCACAGAGATGTGGTGAGATAGTTCACCATGCTATTGAAGTGCTGTGATAAATGAAAACAGAGTGGGAAGGCAAGGAGAGTGATTGTACCTTTTGTGGTACAGCATTGGAAATGCATGGAGCTCTGTGTGGAGACAGGTGAGACTTTATGAATCAAGATTAACAGGCAGACCAATATGAGTGAAGTTGCAATGGGTGACTATTGCAGACTGCTTGATCTGGAAGAAGTAGATGAGGCCTTTGTCAGACAACAGGAGCTTTAACAATCTGATGTCTGTTGGAAGGGCAACACAGAAGAGCACAAGCAATCCAGGAGGTTTTTGGAATGTATTGGAGGAAACTTCTGGGCACATGTGGTGCAGAAGCCAGCAAAGGGAGGAGCTCTGCTGAAACTGATTAATTCATACCTACAAGGAAGAACGGGTTGGAGAGTTGAAAGTCAGGGACAACCTTACTGGTAATTACCAGCTAGGGTGGAGCTCAGGATTCTGAAGCAGGAGGAGGACAAGGAAAATAATAGGATCACAGCCTTAGACTTAAGGAGTGGGTATGATATGATTCAGAGTGACCTCAATAGGCTGGTAAAATAGGTGGAAAGGTCATGAAGTGCAACAAAGGCAAATGTAAAGACCTGAACCTGAGAAGAAGTAGTACTGTGACCTAGTACAGACTGGAGACTGACTGTCTGGAAAGAAGTTTTGCAGGACCTGGATGTGCTGGTGGACACCAAGTTGAACAAACTCACCTTGGAGCTGCATTAGGCCGTCAGTCAAGGGAGGTAAACCTTCTCCACTCAGCACTGTTGATACACGCCCATTTCTGAGCTACCTGATGCAAGGCAGACATGGAGATATTGGAGAAAGTCCAGAAAAAGACAGTGGAGGATCTGTCAAACAAGGAGAAGCTGAGAGAACTGGAACTGTTAGGGCTGGAGAAGAAAAGGGTCCAGGGAGAGCTTATCAAAGTGTGTGAACTTTTGATGGGTGGAATAAAGATGAAGCCATACTCTTCTCAGTAGTATCCAGTAACAGGATGAGAGAAAATGGGCACAAATATAAATTCCACCTAAATATAAAAAGCCCTTCTTTGCTGTGAGAATGTTTGAAAACTGGAATAGATTTCACAGAGAGGTTATGAAGTTCCTATTCTTAAAAACATTCAAATCCCAACTGGACATGGCCCAGAGAAACCCACTCTAGGTGACCTTGCTATGAGCAGGGGGTTTGAAATAGATAATCTCCAGAGGTCCCTTTGGACCTCAACTGTTCTGTGATTGAAAACAATGCACTATTTTAGCAGAAACAAAATATGTAAGTTGCTAAGGCTCATATTGATTTTGAACTGTTCTTTAGGAAGGACAAATATCTTTAACCACTATGAATCACAGAACGTTAAATGAATTACTACTTTGTGTTTAGGTTTTGGAATTTGTGGACTCTTTTCTTGATTATTTGGTTTCATTTGGTTCAAATCTATAATGTCAGACAAAGAAACAATATGTTGATTGAATCTGTATACTTTAGAGGGAAGAGGGTCGGGGGGGAGGGAAAAAAAAAATCCACTATACAAGCAGTATTATCAAAAGTGTCTTGTCTTAATATCAATACATATTTACTTTTGCACTCAATTACTCAATTTGGAGACTGAGAAATTATAAATGATCCTTAAACTTTTATTTCTTTGTGGTAATTTCTGTTGGAAATCTAATAGAAATATTTGAAAAGGTATCTGAATAAGCAGGATAGTTTAAGATAAGCCTGTGTAAAATAAAATGTGGATAATTTTATTGCTTTATGATATACTTAGTCTGTGACCTTTCAAATGTAGTTGAAAGCGTTACAGAATTATAGGATTGAAACAGATGCCCTCATATCCTCTTACTACAACATTTGTGAGTCAGTTAAAAAACTGATTTGAAAAATTATATCCTACTTTTGAGACAGATTTTTCTTTCAATCTGATTAATTTTGAAGTTGTCCATTTCATAGTCAATCCAAAAATCAGTATCTCAGTCAGAAGCAGATAGCAATTCCCTCCGGTATCCAATTAACTGCTGCCATTTTCCTTTGGGTCAGATAAATGCTAATGGAATCTAAGCTATGTTTCGTAGCACAAGCCATGGCAGCTACCTCAAGCCGGATTTCTAGTTTTATACTTAGGCAATTGACTAATGGTCCCTTTAAAGAGTTCTGATTCTATTTTTATTCCTGTATACCAAAAATATACATCATTACACAAAAGTTCAAATCTTCAGAACATGAGGTAGAAAATCATCTGTCTCTCTGTATATTGCAGAGCTTTTCATTAATCCTGGTACCATTCAGTTTATCTGTTTTGTCAGCGGCTACCAAGACCATATTAGAGAGAATTTTACCTTAAACCACACATCTGGTGTTTCATCCATGCTTTGTTTTGCTTGAGAATTACAGTGCTATTGAACACCTAGCTGCAAATCAGTGGCTGTGCAAACTTCTGTAATGCCGGTAAAAAGTCAAATGCAGAAAATACTTCTAATTTGGCTGCCAAGCTACATTTCAAATATGCATTTTACTTTCAGTCTATTAAAGTCAGCACAATAAAACTTCATCTGTGAATAGGACAAATGGAAGTCTGTTGTTCATCGATGGTTTAGAGTGTGTGCGTATTTTTATTGTTGTCGTTGTTCCTTTGAAGTATCTCTATCTTTAAATGTCAGTCAGTTACTGAATTTTGTAAGTGGTGTCCCAGCTGGCTGGGAATTTACTGTGTACTTAACTTATGTGGTTTTGTACCTGAGAAGACAAATTGAATCCCAGCCAGAGCACTGCGATTTTTATTAGACAGGTGTTCTTAAAAGACAAAGAATTGTGTGTTGAGTACCATCAATTTGCAGGAGATCAGGTAAAAAAATCTCAGTTGCCCTTATTTCAGAAGTTTTAATCTATTACAGATGTAATTTGTTCAAGATATGCTTTTACATCCTTCACCTGTTCCCAGTTCCCCTGGCAACTTAATTATTCGGAGCCCTGTTCAGTTTACAATCCAAAATAGCACTTGAGTTCACCTTCAAAAAAGCCTTTCTTGCTTTGATTAATAGAAGGAGTTGAAGTTTGTGTGTGCTGTCAGTTCTCTCCTCACATGTAGTGTACAATTAAAAAATGCAGATTAAACCAAAAATTTCAGTACATTTTTAAACCTACACTCTTTGTATATTCCTTCCAATTTAAATCTCAAACAAAAAGTGGTGAAAGAAAGATTAATGCATTTTGTCCCTGAAAGCACTCAAATCCTCATATTTTAAATTAGCACTGAACTGCCAGCTCATAGAACTCATGCTTGAGAATGCTACTCTCCACTGGTCCTGGCAAAGCTGTGATACTGCGTGGAAGAAGTGCAGACCCATAAAAGCAGAGGACAAGTATGCCTTCATTATCCAAGTGACTAAGATATTCATTTGAGAATGAGTACTCCTGTTTTTGTACATCTGTCCCAGAATGCCTTCTGCATTTGCTGAGTATAGGTTTAGTTTTTACTCATTTGTGTTTGCTCTTACTCGTTTGGTCTTGGGAAACAATCAGCAGGAGATGCGGAGGAATAACTTCCCATCCAGACAGAACACATGGTAGGTAAGTATTTAAACCTTTATTTAAGTAAGCTGACCAGAAACTGTATAGCTACATAACCCATCTCTGAGCTTAATCTAATATAACTCATCTCTCACTGAAACACACAAGCATAGTGCGGTGTTTGTACTAACAGTGCATAGTTTATGTTTGACTAGTTTACAGGAGGCAAGGCAAATTCACACCAGTCATCAAAATATCTATAGGTATAACTGACATTTTTTACTATTGTTTTTTCTTTCCTACCAACTATTATAGTTGTACATGAAAATTGTCATCTGACTGAACAGGCAGATAATGGAACGTGATTCTTTCACCCTTTTCTTCCTATGCCCAACCACATATGAACATGCATGTACTTGAGTGCCATGCATTCTTGCACAGGAGAACAAAGTTGAGAGGAGATATTGAAAAGATCTGTATGGGAGAGAGATTGTTATTACTTTGCAAAGAGTCATGTTCCAGGAATATAGCAATGTTATCTGTTTTTTCTAAGGCTTCGTGTGGCAGAAGCACACTGTCTGACGGTTATGCTAAGGACTCAGCAAGGACTCAATTTTACATAGTAGTGAAATGGTTATTTTCTAAAGCAAAGCGTTTTTCATTCTCTCTCATTTCTCTCCTCTCTCAGAGACACAAAAAAGAAGCAAATACAAAAGATCCAGCAAGTGTCTTTACCCAATGGCCTGAACCAAAAAGTTATGGAAGGAGGTTGTTCTAAGAAGCCAAATTTCAAGAACCAATAAAAAGATGACATTAATAGGAGAAAATGTGAACCAATAGTCATGTGAGCTTACTGATATTTATGCACCATGGCTAGTACGATACTGCCCTTCACTTTCCCTTCCACCCTTCTCTTCTGTGGAGCAGAGTGTTTGGAAAACTTTTGTTTCAATGGTAGCTGTATACCTGTGACAATATTATTTTCCCTTTCACTGTTGCTACAGAAACCAAGAATACAGTGGTTAATGTTCTTCTGAATGAAAAACAAGTTCATATCTGTGTTAATCCCTATAAAAAATTATACCGGATTATAATATAACTTTTATTTATTTACTTTTAATTTTCAGGATATAGGAGTTCTCCATGAAACAAAACAAAACCCCCAAAAAATCAATAATACCCCAAAACCAAAAAGGAAGCTTTTTAAACTTTAAGAGAAATCTGCTCTTATACCAAGCATTTTGGGGGGGAGGAGAGAGGGGAAAAAACCCAGAACAATCTACCAAAAACCAAATATACTATTTATTGCTTGGTTTCTGACTATTACTTTGAGGACTTATACATTTAAAAAGACATTGATGTTATCAACGTTTCCTGAAAAAGTACTGTACACCATGGGTTTGTATTTATATGCTAACTAAAAAAAATTTAGTTTGACATTTGCAATCTGCATTTTTTTTGTGGTCTGTCAGGTCATCTGTTTTGCACTATTAAGGCAGATCAATAATTTGAATATGTCCTGAAGAACTGAATTTTTATGAGCTTTGTGAATTATTATTTAATAAGACATCACTGCAGAAGCATTATGGCAAAGCTAAGAAAAATGTGAACCATGACAAATCTGATATGTCTGTATATGCCATCAAATTGTAGCAGCAGTCCTGTTGGGTTGACAGCTTCTGTGATTTTCTATTTAATCCTCTCATCTTTCATGATAAGTTTGCTTTTACATAAACAGTGAACATAAAATTAAAAAAAAATAAAGTCAATGCAGTTTCTGCACCTCATTTTATAGCAACAGATGTGGTGAACTGAGGTTATTAAAACAAATCTCCAAAATTAGCACGATGAGGTATTCAAGGTAACTGCAAGGATATTTGACCTAGAGCTCCACCTAGGGAAACTTTCATGAAGAAATAATAGAAGCACACGTACTTACTTCCTTAAATAATGGTCTTTAAAGTTAAGCTTTATGGGGTTGCTGTCGGCCACACGTATTAGCATTTAGCAGCTCAAGCTGCTATAAGGTGACATTTATTTGCATTTTAGAATTGATTTATTTTAATTATTGTAGAACATTCCTTCACTTCTTTCCCCTGATGATTTAAGGTGAATAGCCATGTTCTGAATGTTATAATTTTGAGACTGCTAAAGAATATGTAGGTTTCTGGTTTTTTACAGAAATCCTGAATACCTCCCCCCCAAAAAAGATAAACGTTACTTTTTTTATCCTATCTTTTTCTTTTATACTAGTAAGCGATACTTTGGATAGATTTCACTTCCAACCATGTAAAAGTCTGTTCTTCAATCACTATTAGACATCCAAAGCAGCGGAATCATAATGTCATATTTGCTGGGTTCTAAGGATGAGTGGGACATGAATTTAAAGCTGAGCTCTTAGTTAATTAATGATATTGTGACCAGGAACATGTCAGAAGGAGTAGTGAATTTTAGCAACAGCACAGATATGTTGGGAAAGAAAATGATGAAGAGGAGATTAAAACAAGTGAAAGAAAGAAGAAAGTGCTTTCTGTATTTTGCACTTCTACTTTTATTGGTCATGTATGGAAAAAAAAGGGCAAATACTGCCTTGTATTTGCAAGTGCTTCACCAACCTTCAGAAAGCGGTATTTTGTGGCAGTGGAAGAAACTGCTTTAGGCTAGTTTGCAAGCAAAAAAAGTTTACTGAAGTGAGCATACTGGGGCAAGTTACACAAATGCTGGGAGAATACTGTCTTCAATGTAAAATCATATTATAATTTTAATAGCATTTCATCGCTTACATTTTTTGTTCAAATGGGTTAAAGAAACAAGTTATAGTATAATAATGTTTATCTTTAGCTTTTACATTTCCAGATCCACAGGTCAGATATAAAAAAAGAAGAAATATTGAAACTCTAAAATAAGTTTCTATAATGCAGGGAAAGAGCAGACTTCTGGTAGTTTGAGCACTGAGCGAGGGAATGCCTTTGTGAGAGGGTAGGTTGCTAAGAATAATTTGTAAATATACAATTAAGGGCTTTATTATTGTATCTACACACATGAGAAAAGTACTAAAACTTCTCAAGCTAACCTAAATATAATTTTTTAGCTTTCTAGGATGTTGCACCTTTAAGAGTATAGAACAATTTTTATTTTGGAATCCTATGTTGTCATTTCTTTGCCTTATTTTCTTAAAAATACAAGAGCCAACAATATTCACCTTTCACTCATCCTGTTTGCTGAATTGTTACAGTTACAACAGAAATTGGCACATACAGCTTGAGAGAACGAATAGCTTTTCCTTATGTTGTGGTTTGAGGACTCAGGGTATTGAGTGCTGAAAAAAGAATGTGGGTCTGGGACTTTCTCTTACTGAGAATTCCCAAGTGTTGGAGTGAAGATGATAGTGGGTGTGTTAATGCTTTGTTTTGTTTTTCCATGGCTTTCTCATTGTGTAAGAGAGTAATTTGTGTGGGTGTGAGTACATATATTTGGGTTTTTAAGAATGTGAATACAGCTGAAGGGCTTTCTGAAACTGGGAAGACTGAACTGAACTGACAGTGAATAATATATGTCATTCTCAACCAGTTTTGGGGGGGGTGGTGGTGGTGTAATAAGTTGCATAAAAAATCCCCCAAAATCCTATCTCCCATAGGTAAAACCTGTAAATGCGTGGAACATTGTTGTCCAGGCTGCATGGAGGGAATTATTATGCATATTTATGCATATTAATCTTTGTGCTTTCCTAAACCTATCATTTGTAATTACTATCAAGTGGTCATTATAATCTCCAACAGAAAATAACCTGCAGTTTAGGGAAGGAGAACATTCAGTAAAAAGACGAATTCAAAACTCTAGCAAAAAATTAGTTTCCTTTGAACTATACCCTTGAATGCGTCACATGCCCTGCCACGTACAGCCAGGTTTTTATGCTTTTGAATGCTTTTTGCAACTCGGACAGTTTCTCTGAAGCGGTGAATTGGTGAATGTGATTATGTTGCATGTGTTGCAGCTGACCTGTTTGTGCTGTGGGAGTCTGATGCATTTAATTTATGTGCTCTGGGGAAAGGCAAGCTGTTTCCTGGGGGTAGTGAGGTGAGGAAAGGTAATAAATAATGGAAAATAGATTTAGAAATTACATTAGAGGACATCTAGTTAATCCCTTTCCTGACAGTAAAGTGTCTAAGTGTATTGTTCTTAGCTGCCAACTGTGAAACTTCTGCTGCTACCAGTGCACAAGGATTGTATTCTCACATACTGTCCCTAAATCATGCTATGAAAAACACAGGGATGTTCACTCTTAAGGCCCAGGTAGTTGTCTCTAGTTTAACAGGACCAAAAACAAGGTCCTGCACCTGGGTGAGGGCAATCCCAAGCACAAACACAGGATAGGGATTGAAGGGGTTGAATCAGAGGGAATTCCAGTAGTTTTTTTTCTCTCATCTCTAGGGATATACTTCTATCTATATGATTTGTAGGTGATCACTTTCTTGTTCTTCTATTCTGCAAAAAATCTTTGATGTTTCTACTCTTCTGCATCGTCCTATTCCTTGGACTTTAGTACATATAGTAAAATGGACGTACGTTCTCTCATATTTTTCATAGTAACATTCTTTCGTAAAATACAATGAAACTGTAAGTTGGAGGATGGTAGGTACAAGTTTGAATTTCCTCAATCAGAAGAAGGAATTTAAAGCAAGACTCACATATTTCTGCAAAAACTAAGGTAAAATGATGTGCTACAGTAGCTAGACTAAATGTAATACCCAGTCTTCCTTATTGAGAACTAGCTAATTCATCATTACTTTTTCAGTTTGTATTAATGGCTACCTAACACAGGGATAATGTGAAATTTACTTTCAAACAAGCCTACTTAATTTTTACATGTCTTAGTTTTTGACTGTGTTCCACAATCACTGAAAAGCCGACTTTATGCCTTCTGAGAAGCACTTCAATTTTGACAGGGTCTTGGCACCTATCTCCCAAATATCCCTAAGAATGGTCTAGAGAGATGATGCAGTCCTGTGCCTAATTGTTCTATACAGCTTGGTCTAATAGGCATGTTCTGCAAAAAAGTTGGAGATTCTGATTCTACAGAAATATAGTGGCAGGCAATATTGCCTGTAAAACAAACGGCTAGGTGAAGATGGGAGTGTCACATCTTAAAGAAGAAAAAAATTCAGACATTTTGATCTTCACAGAATCACAGAATATTCTGAGTTGAAGGGATCCACAAGGGTCATCGAGTCCAACTTTTAAGTGAATGGCCTGTACGGGGATTAAACCTGAAACCTTGGCATGATTAGCACCATGCTCTAAACAACTGAGTTAATCTTAATATTCTCAGCATCTAAAATTGTTAGAGTGAACTTTTGAAGTTATTTTGGAACACATTATTTAAGGTCAGAGCAACAACACTGGGGGGCTCATAATTGGAAAACATTCTTACTGTCTCTTGTCCAACTGGGGTAAGTTCTCCCTTACATTATTTTTTCATTCATATTACAATAGTTTCCCATCAAACAAAAAAACAGACAACCCTAAGCCATTTAAAGACTAGAAATAATAAATAAATAGTAAAAAACCCCTTCCACCACCATTATCATTGCCTTTTTTTGAAGCAGGTTTTTTCTGTGTAGACTACCTGAGACAACTAGTAGCTATAGGAACACCACAGCATAATGACCTGTTCAAATATGCTGCTCAGGCTTCATGACTGAAGTCATGAATTTTGTCTGAATTAATTTTAATTAATTTTAAGACCCTCTATTGCCTGAGATAAGCTACATTCTTTGGGGGTTTTTTGTGAACTGTGATAAAGCAACATATATGACATTCTTGGGCTTTAGGAAGTGGGTGACCTTCTGCACATAATTAAATATTTGAAATAAAGGATCACAAAAGATTTCATGTTAGAATCCTGAAAGCCCCATAGGGAGATTATAAAGACTTTGAATTGTTTCTGGAGACTCAAGCACATGTAGTTGAGAAAGTCACCGTCATCCAAAAAGGTCATGTAGTCCAAGAAAGCTTCTTCATTCATGTAGATTATAATTACACATAATGTTTGTTGCTTTTTTTTTTTTCCTGGAGAAAATAATTCACTTTTCCTCAAAATTTCCTGTGTCTATTGCTTATGAGCAGTAGAATAAGATTTGAGGATTAAATTAAGAAATATTTTCTCTAATAACGATAGCAAAGATATTTGAAGAAAAGACAACTGACAAGTAGTCCTGACAAATGTTTAAGTTTTGTGGGAAAATGACTGGAGATAAAATTAGAGAAAAATAGGAGGTTATATTCACATTCTAACAGAAGTTATAACAGTACAGAAATTATAAGATGAAATACAGTTGCTACTCCCTGGGTGAAATGCAGTTACTACTCCCTGTAAGGGATGCAATCAGCATACCTCACTTCCCACACACAGTATGTGCTAAGGTGGGGTAAACAGAGGGTGGAACAGAATGGAGACAGCACTGCCAGAGGTTTATCATTGTAGCTGATAAACCACATATTAGCTGTCAACCAAGGGAAAATAAAGATTTCCTGCTGTTGAACCAGCAAATGCGGCAAGATCACAGATACACAACTCCATCCTAAAGATTACCTCACATGTTACACTGATGTTACACACCTCCAAGGCGTGGCCACACCCCACTGAACATGACTAGCGTCATACAAGCTCCACTTAAATGCAAAATAGTATAAAAGTAAGTTAAAAATGCAGAGAAATTAGGGAAAACTCCACTGTAACTTCTGGGATCAGTCAATGGGATGAACCTGGTTTCTCCCCCACAGGGACACATATTGGGTAAGAAGCGTACTCTATACATGCTGAATGATTACCTTGTTAGGTTTTGCTAGGGATTAGAGCTTGTTAGTATATTGCTTTGAATATGTTTTTGCAGTAAGATATTACCACTGGCAATATTCAAACCTTAACATGTTACAATTTTCTTTTATATTAAAAAAGAGAGTTATTCCATAAACTGTTGAGTCCTTCAAGGGAGCTCACAGATGCCAGCAGTGGGTAACACACTTGACTGTGGAGGCCTGGGAGAAGGTCTCTCTTATGCTGTTGGCATGTGTCCCTGGATCTTCCTTGGGATGCTGAGAGACCAATTATAGGTGTGTGGACCTGGGAAGGGGTTTTTCTGTTTGCATGTGACTCTGAACAAGTTAGTTGAACTGCCCTCTGATTAGTGAAGTGTCCCCACAACAAGACACTGACAGACTGGTCAGGCACAAGGGTCTCACCTTTCCTGGGGCACTGACAAACTAATAGAACACAAAGGGTTTGAGAAAATCTCCATTTTCAAATTACAAGATTTTAAAAGACTGTTGTGAAGACAAAAATGAACAAATAAGATACTTATCTCCATATAAGTAACAAAAAATTCTGGTTTTAATTTCTACTCAGGAAAATCTTTGACGAGATGTCAATAGTGACTTTGAATGTAGTAAAACGTGATAATTTTGAGACAGTGTTGGATGAGAAAGACAGGGAAACTGTTCAGCTACACTACTATCAGCATCTTAGTCTTCTTGAATACTAGTTCATTTAAGTGTATGTATACACCATGTATAGCCTCTATAGGTCAATCAGGCTGTTATCATAAAATGTAGATAAAGACATATTTCCTTAATCTCTCCTGAAGGGTAAAACTTAACTTGTAACATATTTTGTGTTGAAAGTGAAAAAAAAACCTTTTTTTTTTTCTGTTTGTAAATGGGGTCTATAATAGAATGAAATAATTATATGTAATCTATGACATGGCATAATGTGGCCTTTGAACTTTTTATGTGCTCTTCCTAACAAACACAAATGTATAGGGCATTGAAATGCAAACCACCAGAAGATTTCAACTAAAACTGATCTAAGCCTTTGGCTAAAATTTTTTGCTAAATCCTTAAGTTTTTTAAGTCTAAATGATTTTTTGGGGGGAAAAAAAAGAGAGCCAAAAGGCTAGTACTGATATGTGCAAAATAAAAAGGATCGATCAATCATACATACAGATTTTGAGACAAATTCATGCAGTTATGAGATTATGTTCACCAAATACATTTCAGAAATACGGAAAATAGGATGATAGCCAAGATGGAAAAAATGATAGTTAATTCCACAAATGTGCTCTTTTTTTTGCATTTGTAAAATAACTATTTGTTATATTTTGAGATGTTTAATACATTTTTCACTACCATTCGTTCAAATCCACTGAAGAAAACATTTTAACACTGGAATTGCTTCCACAGTAGCTACATAGGAGTTAAGAGCAAATTTGAGCATATTGCAGTAGATTTTCTCTCAGGATTTTCCTATTTTCATTTGGGAGATACCTAAAACATTGGGTTTCCTTCTTAGGAAAAATCTCCTACATATTGCCATAAACTATACAGTGGAAGTGGGTGTGCTCCCACTCTATCCTCATACAAGTCTATCTTTCATACTCACAAGTATTAATGATGGAATTAAACATTATTTTCTGCTTTTGAATACAGTGGGAAGCAAAGGAATCTCAAAATGGCTTAACTTTATTTGTAAAAAAATGGAATGTTCATATTTAATTTTTAACTATTGCTTCTATAAATTCTTTCTTTAACTTTTCAGTGGCGAAGTGAATGTTTCCCCACATTAAAAAAAAAAAAGACCTCCCCCAAAAAAACAACTCCCCCTGAAAAAAAAACAAAGAAAAAAAAACTAAGATAACCCCAATTCTGATCTGTCCAAAACAGTAACAATATTTAAATTTTTTCTGAGTCTGTTTCAAACTTTGCAACACTTTAGAGACCTCAGCGTGAAAATGCAGGAATATTAATGGCAATGCTAGTAATAATGAGAGTTACAATAATAATAACACTAGTAAAGGAAAAGAGTCTGAGTGTTAGCACAGAGCTGGTTAATAAATACAGTGTTTCTGAACTCTGTCCTTTAGATTTAGTCCACCAAGATGACACAAAGCATTTCAAGTGTTGCTCTTTTCCAGAAAGGTCTCAAGCACTGAGAAATCATCTTTGCAGAAATAATCTCAGAGAGCAATTATGTAGATATGCTGTTGGCCTGCAGTATACAGACACTCCTTACAGAGAGTGTAAGGAAAAGGACAAATTTACTTACTTTAAAAAAAAAAGTTAATTTCAGAGTATATAAAGTCCCAAGCTTTCTATTCCATATAGTAAGTACTTATCATCTGGATAATGAAAAGCATTATATTAGATACAAGGAATTGTTTGTATTGCCAAGTACATTCCATTGCTAAACAAAAAAGTAAATAAAAAGAATATAGAATACTTGTGCTTCTTAAAATCAATATATCTTGAACCCCACACACTGATTATTTATTACTGAGGGGTTTAGTAGATTTCTGAAGCAGAAATTTATTAAATTAATTACAGTTATGAAAATCAAATATTACATATATACTTTTGTTTTTATTATTGTCAATAATATTACTTAACTCTATGATAAATGAAATTTTTACCAATAAAAAAAAAAAATATATATATATATATATGAGAGGCAGCTAAATCCTTTCCATTTTTGTTTGAGTTCACAATGAATACTGAAGAATTTTAAGTGATTATAATTCCTTACAGGCTTCTGCAGTTCTTTGAGCCAACTGTTTTGTAGAGCAAAGTAATTAAAGAAAGATACCAACGATTAGCCACCTCCCACCTTTATTTTTTTATAATTTAAAATATGCTTACTGCAAAACATATTTTTCCAATTCAGGAATAGTAATGCTAACTCTTTTTAGTCCAAAGCTAATTGCTACACACATACACAAAGAAAAAAAAAAAGAGTGCACTTAAAATTGTTTTACCCATACTTGGTTACTACCCCTCCTTCTGCTGCTGGCTCACCCTTCCACGTTCTTCTGGATCCTGAGGGTGGTGCTTTCATTCTCATGTATGTGGGGAGGGAGGGGAAAGGATAACATTGCATCTGCAGTCCTTCACCTGGGGAAATACGCTGGTCATGTCAGTTTTTCTCAATGCATGATTCACTTGGGGTTGTTCCTCCTCTCTTTAATATTCATTTGTGCCTTGGTTTTTCATCACAAGTCTTCAGGTCTTTGTTAATCCAAATTAAAAATTTCTAATGTCTTTTACATATGACAGACATATGCTACTTTCTAACTCCTGAAACCAATTTTTATCAGCCCCAGGTCAGCATTTCTTGAACTGACCATGGGTGAATTCCTTAAACTTGTTTTGTCGCCAGTGCTCCATCTTTTATCACCACCCCATGCCTGTGCTCCTCTGCACCACATCATGAGATATATCTCTGATGTACATATATTTGAAATCCATGCTTTGGTACCTTATATACATTCCATTCTCCTTATGGTCTGCAGCAAAATAATATCTTTAAAAATCAACTTAGCCTCATGAGCATTAGTTCTTCATTAAGCATAATGCATGACTTAAACACTTCATGCTTTTTAAAAATTATAATTAGTTTCAGCTGAGTGTCCACGATTATCACAGTAAAATAAACATTTGTTCATTTGTTGAAGAGAATCAAGATTTTGAAATTCTCAGAGGGTAAAGTAATGTCAATAAAGCACATAGTTCCATTTTTAAACAATTTACACTACCAGGGCAAATTTCATCCCTCCTCTGAAAACCTAATTGATCTTAGGTTATAATAAATACAGGAATGTATATTAATACCCATTTTAGTGACTTTCAGAAGGTTCTTCCTTTTTCAGAAAGGACCTCTGAGCATGACCTTATACAGATTTGATTTTAATTATTTAATCTACAGATTATGAAAGTCAAGTAAAAAGTTCCTTGGTTTCTCCTTATTTGATGTTCACTTACCCATGAGGTAAGCTTATATGTTGAAATGTTCAATATATATATACAAGATGACTTAAAACACGTAAAGAGGACCTCATGTTGATAGCACACATTTCTCAGAAAAATTATAATGTTAAAGTTTTAGGAAAAGAAACCCTCTCACTATTATTGCAGAATAGGACATATGAATATTAGTTATGTATTATTTATTAATTCTTATTTATTCTGTACTGTCCAACTGATAAGCTTGTCATAGAGGAATGACATTTCTATTGTCAACAACCTTGAATAATATTTGCCAGCCTTCATATTCTTCAATAGCTTTGTGGACTTCTTTCTTCCATTTCAAATAGATTCAGTCCATACATTATCCCTTTTGTTTTTACTCTCCTTTTCAACATGAAGAGGTTTTTGTTTGTTTGTTTTCTGACAGCATCTTAATTTCTTGTGTTTGTATTCAATTAACTTTGACGTGCTTTTCAACTGCAGTATTTTCAAAATTTCATGCATATATTATTTATGCTATCTCACCAATGCTTTTGAGATGTCTTTCTAACTTTTAAGAGTAAACACCAGTTAATTTAAGTTAAATTGGGTTAGAAGGCACAGTTAGAAGATGGAACTGAAAAGCTGATCTCATCTGGTTCAGACAGAATAAATAACTGCTGGAGCAGCAGATGCAGCTTTTTAGTCACGGATAGAAATGCTAGCACCACTTTCAGTAATATTTGGTCAGAATATATTGAAGTATTTTTGGATGCCAGTAGCAATTTGGTCTGCTGAGATTACTTGAATTAGTCTTGTTGAGATCTGTATGTTGTACAACGAACGATCTTTGTGCTCAGTAGAGGAGGTCCAAGGCACACAGAACCCACTGATTTATGGCATTTGTTCCTCCATCTAAGTCTTTTTTTTTGGAGAACGTCTAATGTGTCCTTCAAGCATCAGCTTCACTGTTTATGTATACATTGCTATACCAAAGAGGAATGGCTAGTACAGTCCTCACTCAGAGTAGACAAACAAAAAACAAACTGTTGGTTTGGTTTTCAACTATGGGGGTTTTTTTGTTTGTTTGTGGCTTTTGTTATGTGGGTGTTTTTTGGTGGTTTCATTTTTGTTTGTTTTGTTTGTGTGGGGGTTTTTTGTTGTTGTTTTCGCTTTTGTTTTTTTGCTTTGGATTTGGTTTTTTTTGATTTTTGTTTTTGTTTGTTTTGGTTTGGGGGGGGTTGTTTGTTTTTTTTTTTAGGTATCTCCTTTTATGACAGATTTGTTTCTGAGAGAGGTAGCAGGAGCAGGTAAAAGTGAGTGATAAAGTGAGCTTACAGTTAAACAGTGTGGATCATCAGGGAGCATTGCTTGAGCTCATTCCCTCACACTTCTTTATTTAGCACTATAAACATGTCATGGTTCAGGCACCTATGCCTGTAAAATTAAGACCATCTAGTTACAGGAATATCAAGGCTTTCTGTGGTCAATACCTGCTGTATTGTTCAGTGTAACTAATATCTGATTGCAGAGATTCTTTCTTCTTCCCCATCAGTCTCAGGCTTTTTCTGTCTCTGTATTACATTACCCTTGAAATGTTCTGATACAGTGGTTAGGAACTGATCAGCCAGAGGAATATGAAATAAGATTTTCTCTAAGTATTACAGGACTGCACTCCCGATCTCAAAAATTTGATTGTGACTAGTCATTTGTAGTGGATACTATCTTAGAAAATAATTTTAATGGAGATTTTGGTAAATTGAATTTTGTGATGGATGGGGCAAACTTTCCTTAAGGGGATATGAGTTACATGTTTAATACTTTCTTTGTCTCCTGCTTTGTAGGGGTAAAACATTGGATTTACTTTGTTTGTTCTTTTGGTTCAAATACAGAGGCCTAAGTCAATGATCTAGGTTCAGTCCTTAATGATGAACCTGGTTAAAGCAGAGAGTTATGAAATGTACACACTCCTTCAAATGAATTAGAAATCCAGAGCAAATAAATTTTAATAAGTATGTCACCCTTACTCAGAGACTATGTTAGTCTTTCAATATTCTTCTGTATAGAATTTTAAGGAGCATCTTTCTAAGAAGAAAACCAATAAGAAATTTCATCTTCCTTGCACACTTAAATTGCAGTTTACTTGTCATGATTATGAAATCTAGTTGTGAGTAGTTATGCCTAGTTGGCTACATTAGTCTCAAAAACAGAATTACATTTATTTTGAGAGTGTGATCTGGTTAAACATTTCCTATTGCTCCCTCATCACTTTGCTGTGGGGAACTACTGATAGTTGAAAGCTTCTGGCACGAAGACAACTGACTAAGTAAAAGTACATATCTCTTTCTAGTATTATGTATCATCTTCTGAAGGACAAAAGAGGAGGAAATACATCCTTAATCTTTTCCAAAAGATGTCAGTGGATCTGTAAGCTTACTGCTTCAGGCTTTTCAGGAGGCATATAACATAAAGTCATAAATGCTTATACAGTTGCTAAAAGGTTTTTGACCATCTGAATACATCAGTGCTTTCACAAGTGGTAACAGACCACTAGAAAAAGAAACAAACTAAATAAACCCTTGAACCCGAAGACTCAAACTTTCCCAGAACTGTGCCATTTATTCTCATTCAGTATTCCCCTGGAAGTTCCTAGGAGGCCATTTTTCATATGCCCCCTTGGTGCACTCCAGGCCATGCAATATATCCTCAGCTTCGTAATACCTACTTCTCTGATAAACTGAAACACTCACTGCCTTCCACTACTTTGGATATTTGGAGTGCGGAAAACCTAACAAACTGCATCTTAGGGACAGAAAGGCACTATATGGGCTTCAGGAGAAAAGAAAGGACAAATAATAGGTGATATTGACTGACCTGCTGTAGGAGTAAAGTGCTTACCATCATTCCATTGCTTGTTTTCAAATCAGCATAAATTGACTAATAATATACATTTTGTAAAAATAAAATACTTAAAATGTAATCAATATAAGCTTAATAAGTAATTAAGAACATGAATTCTGAACTATTTTTTAATAAACAGGCAAATTCTAAGCTATTCAAATCACTGTAATATTAATGTAAATTTTTAAATTAACACTTTAATTTCTTAGAGAAGATCAGGAATCAAAATATTAATCTGATTAGACAAACTACTGTAGAAATATTTGCCATCCCTCTTACTGTTAGACTTTTGTGTTTCCCCTGAGTATGTTTCTGTTTATCAGAGTTTTTCTCTATACTTCTTACAAGCTGAAAGAGAGCAGAGTTTCATCAGGGAACACTGCACAGTTCCAGGACAGGAACACCAGTACAGGAAAGGTCCATGCCAGACCTGCCCCCTACTTTGGATGCTATAGAGGAATATTAATGAGCCAGCTTTGATAGCTGGTGGCAGGGGGGAAGAGGGTTTAATGGACTGATGTGCAAGGAATGCACATGACTATGCAAATAGCACCTATCGGCAGCACTGCAGGAAAGCACAAAGATCCTTCCTGTACAGGCCAAGAACTGATCTCTCCC
>VXAY01000620.1:93730-113257 GCA_013399855.1 Oxyruncus cristatus | reverse complement strand
AGCGGGGCTGGTCCTTTAGGGACGTGTATAAATTTTTGGGGGGTTAAAACTGAATATAAAATCCCAGTGGTTTGACAACAAGCCCTCAGATTTTCTAAGGAGTTCAATGTTTTCTGCTCTAAGAAAGGGAAACTTGTTAAAAGTTGAATGGGCACTTAAAATATCTTAAATTAAAAAAAAATAGAAAATGTAAATAAAAAAATTAAATTTAAACTAAAATAAATAGATGATAAAAAATAAAAATATAAAAATAAAATAACCCCCAAAAATATAAAAATAAATACAAACCCCAAAACTTATGTAAAATTAAAGTATAAATATATAAATATATAAATATACATATATAAAAATGTGTAGCAAAAATACAATATAGAAATATGAAATAAAATATGAAATACATATAAATTAAAAGAATATGAAATATAAATTAAAAGAAAAATATGAAATACAAATACAAATTAAAAGAAAAATATGAAATATAAATATAAATTAAAAGAAACTTATAAAGCAAAATAGAAATTTAAAATCGAACGATGAAATTAAATTTTCATTGTAAAATTTATATGCATTAGTCATTTATAATTAAATTGCCTATTGAAGTACACATTTAAAATTATATTATAAATATTATATATCAATATATGTAAATTATATTTATAAATCAGAAGTATATTTGTAAAATTTAATTATATTTATAGTTATGGATATAAAATAAAACAGAAATATAAAATATAAAGGTAAAATTAAAGATATAAATATACATATAAAGATGAAAATATACATATAACTATAACAGTGAAATAAAAATATAACAGACAGTGAAATAAAAATATAACAGACAGTGAAATAAAAATATAACAGACAGTGAAATAAAAATATAACAGACAGTGAAATAAAAATATAACAGACAGTGAAATAACTTCAAATCTCAGCAAGTGTGGCTTTCTCTGAGCCATGTGCCACGTCACTACACCAGCATCCTGCCCGTGCAGGAAACATTTGTGAGGGGAAAATACACTGATTTTTCCCTTGTTTCTCCTCCCCTCCAAAACCCAACAGAAAAACAACCCAACAGGTCCCAGTTCCCAGAAAATCCCGGAGGCCTGAGGGGAACGACACCACGGGCACAAAGGGCCCATTACCTTTAGGAGCAGCCTAACTCTGCTTAGGCCGGGCCTAAGGTTTGTGGGACACCAACAAAACCTGGGTCTTCCCCCCAAACTAATTCCAGGGCAGGATCTGCCCTCCGAGACAGCCCCGGGAGGGATGTGGGGCCATTCCAGGCCCCGGGAAGAGCAAAGAGGGTTTGTGCAGATCAGCCTGGGGGTGCTGGAGGGTGTTTAGTCATGGCAGGGACCCACCAGGGGCCCCTCGCCCCCAGCACACACAGGGCTGGAAAGATCCTGGAGTCGCTGCGGTTGGGAAGGGTCTCCACGGTCACCAGGTCCGACCTGTGACCCTCCAGCCCCACCAAGATATCGGGATGTGGTTTGTGTCAACCTCGAGATGCCCCATCAGAGCTGCTCCAGGCTCCAACCCCCGGCACCGCCGCTTTTCCCATGGTCGTGTCACACCAACAGGCTGGAAATCAGCCCTTGGTTCCATGGTGGGACTCGGCCCCTTCCCACCACGTCCCTCGCTGCCGCTTTTCCACAGCCTGCGCCCGGTTTCCCATTTTGACCATTTTCTCCGTGTGTGTCCCACACAAAGACAAATCAAGCTGACAGAGTAGGGATAGATGGGATATTTGGGAGGGTGGGGAGGAGGGGCTGGGATAGAATTCCCAGAGAAGCTGTGGCTGCCCCTGGGTCCCTGGAAGTGCCCAAGGCCAGGCTGGAGCAACCTGGGCTGGTGGAAGGTGTCCCTGCCCATGGCAGGGGGTTGGAATGGGATGATCTTCGAGGTCCCTTCCGAGCCAAACCACTCCATGATTCCGTCACCTGTCATAAATACCCATCACAAATAGCCATGGATCCATGCACACAGGGAAGTTTGCCTAAACTTCTCCTCTCTCTAAACACACAAACACACCTGAAAACACAAAACCACCCACAGAGCTACAGTCTGGCTAATTAAAATATATATGTATATATATATATATATAAAAATTATTAGGAGTTTGAGCATTAAACAGAGCTGATTTTCAGGGGGCAAAAATAATAAATTCTAGTCAATGCATCCAAAGTAATTTAAAAAAAAANCCTGGAAGTGCCCAAGGCCAGGCTGGAGCAACCTGGGCTGGTGGAAGGTGTCCCTGCCCATGGCAGGGGGTTGGAATGGGATGATCTTCGAGGTCCCTTCCGAGCCAAACCACTCCATGATTCCGTCACCTGTCATAAATACCCATCACAAATAGCCATGGATCCATGCACACAGGGAAGTTTGCCTAAACTTCTCCTCTCTCTAAACACACAAACACACCTGAAAACACAAAACCACCCACAGAGCTACAGTCTGGCTAATTNCTCCCCTGGTCGCCCGGGGCGAGTAATCACAGCCCATTATGCAGGAGGGAGTGTCCCAGAGATGCGGGAACAGGATCCCGGGGAGCCGGGAGGCTCCTGCCGCGCTCCTTTATCCGCCTGGGGATGGGGATCGTGGGGTCGAAATGGGCAAAATGAACCATCCGGGCTGGGTTGGAAGGGAAGAAAATAAACCATCAAGGCTTTCCTGGAAGGGAGCAAAATAAACCATCAAGACTGTTCTGGGAGGGAAGAAAATAAACCATCAAGGTTGGTCTGGAAGGGAGGAAATAAACCATCAAGACTGTTCTGGGAGGGAAGAAAATAAACCATCAAGGTTGGTCTGGAAGGGAGGAAATAAACCATCAAGACTGTTCTGGGAGGGAAGAAAATAAACCATCAAGGTTGGTCTGGAAGGGAGGAAATAAACCATCAAGACTGTTCTGGGAGGGAAGAAAATAAACCATCAAGGTTGGTCTGGAAGGGAGGAAATAAACCATCAAGACTGTTCTGGGAGGGAAGAAAATAAACCATCAAGGTTGGTCTGGAAGGGAGGAAATAAACCATCAAGACTGTTCTGGGAGGGAAGAAAATAAACCATCAAGGTTGGTCTGGAAGGGAGGAAATAAACCATCAAGACTGTTCTGGGAGGGAAGAAAATAAACCATCAAGGTTGGTCTGGAAGGGAGGAAATAAACCATCAAGACTGTTCTGGGAGGGAAGAAAATAAACCATCAAGGTTGGTCTGGAAGGGAGGAAATAAACCATCAAGACTGTTCTGGGAGGGAAGAAAATAAACCATCAAGGTTGGTCTGGAAGGGAGGAAATAAACCATCAAGACTGTTCTGGGAGGGAAGAAAATAAACCATCAAGGTTGGTCTGGAAGGGAGGAAATAAACCATCAAGACTGTTCTGGGAGGGAAGAAAATAAACCATCAAGGTTGGTCTGGAAGGGAGGAAATAAACCATCAAGACTGTTCTGGGAGGGAAGAAAATAAACCATCAAGGCTTTCCTGGAAGGGAGCAAAATAAACCATCAAGACTGTTCTGGGAGGGAAGAAAATGAACCACAAAGGTGGATTTTGGGGGGAACAAAATAAACCGTCAAGGCTGGTTTTTTGGGGGGTTCAAAATAAACCATCAAGGCTGGTTTTGGGGGGTCAAAATAAACCAACAAGGCTTTTCTGGAANCTCTCAAGGTTGTTCTGGAAGGGAGCAAAATAAACCATCAAGACTGTTCTGGGAGGGAAGAAAATAAACCACAAAGGTGGATTTTGGGGGGAACAAAATATACCATCAAGGCTGTTCTGGAAGGGAACAAAATAAACCACCAAGGCTGGTCTGGGAGGAAATAAAATAAACCATCAAGGCTTTTCTGGGGGGAATAAAATAAACCAGCAAGGCTGTTTTGGCAGGAACAAAATAAACCATTAATGCTGTTGGGGGGGGGGGAACAAAATGAACTATCAAGGCTGTTCTGGGGGGGAACAAAATAAATCATCAAGGCTGTTTTTGGGGGGTTCAAAATAAGCCATCAAGGCTGTTCTGGGAGGGTGCTTGTTGCTGGAGGTGTTAGAGGAGACTGTGGGCCTGGGCTGGGTTTTGGTTATTGGTGGTAAATCATTTTTTGAACTCAGTGGCTGTCACAAGTGTCCTGGTGTCCCTTGATGTGTTTTGGCTCCATCACACCAGAGGAATCGTGGAATGTCCTGGGCTGGGAGGGACCCCCAAGGATCGTCCAGTCCAACTCCTGGCCTACATAGGGACATCCCAAAAATCCCACTCTGGCCCTGGGAGGAAAGAGGCTGTGAGTTGTGTGTCCCTGTTCAGGACACACCTCTGCCCCTGCCCGTCCTTCTTTACCCTTCTGGAGAAAGGATGGGGAAAGAAAGTCGCCAGGAATAGGAAAGAGGATGCTGGATGAGGCAACCTCCCTATCTTTCATCTGGCACCTTCCTGCCCCGACCTCTTCTATCCTGTTCTGCCAGCTGGGCATGGGTGTTCTGTGCCACTCATACACCCTCTCCATGGCAAAACAGCAGGAGTTCCACCCCTTCCCAGCCAAATCCCCTTTTGGGATCAACACAACACCAGCCACCTCTTGCAACATCCCTAATTTCGGTCAGACTTGGAGCCCCAGACAGTTGCTGGCGGGAGGTTCCTTTGTGCAACCAGGACAGCTGAAAGCAGCTGAGGGAGGGGGAGAGCTCAGCCTAAATCCAGTCGCTTTTCCTGCCATGGGAAGCAGGAGGGAGGACTGTCCAATGGTCCCAGGGTCCCACAGGTGAAGCAGCAGCAGCAGCAGCTCCTGCTGTTAAGCTGTGCTCAGGCAGATCCATAAATCTTGCTGTGGGACTGGATTCCAGCTGCTCCTTGTGTCTAATCTCTGGGTAAGACCCAGAGCTCGAGGAGTCTCAGCAGCTCGTCTGGGAGCCCCACCTTTGGCCAACAAATGCAGGAAGGGGAAGAAAAGCAAAAGCAAGGAGCTACTGGTTGGAGGAAAGGAGACCTGAGGGCTCCCACAGAGAAAGGCTGGGGGAAAGAGAGGTCTGGGAAACTCGCCGTGCACCTTCCCACATTCCCGTGTAACCCAGCACCATGGGGCTGTTTTCCAGCTCAACCCCAGCTCCTGGGGATAAACGTGGTGCCAGGAGCTTGAAACCACCATCCTTCTAAGAGCCAAAGCCAGCGGAGAGCACGAAATGCCAGCAGGCCTGTCTGGCTGGTCTTGCCTTGGGCACAGGCAGATTCCGGACGGGATGGGCACGGCCGGGCCCGGGCGGAGCTGCCGGAGGGGCCGGGGAGCGGCACGGCGGGGTCAGGGTGGCCCTGCGGCACAGCCTGGGGGGTTTGCTCTGCTGGGCTCCTCAGCTCAGACTCACCACCACCCCTGAGCCGCTGCTGCCCGGGGTCAGAGGGGGGTCAGGGCTGGGTGAGCCTCTCACCTGATCCTTTTTGTCCTGGTCCTCACACCTCGCCCGAGCGGGAGCCTGGGGAGGGAAAACACAGCGGCCTTCCCAGAATCCCAGGATCATCAAAGCTGGGAGAGACCTCCAGAATCATCCAGTCCCAGCACCACCACCATCACCCCAATCCATGTCCCCAAGGGCCACATCCAGACACCTCTGGGACACTCCCAGACACAGGGACTGCACCACCTCCCTGGGACACTTATCCCAAGGCCTGACCACTCCTGCAGGGAGAAATTGTTTCTGATCTCTGCCCTGACCCTGCCCTGGGGCAGTTTGAGGCCATTCCCTCTCCTCCTTTCCCTTGGGACATGGCAGCAGAGCCCGACCCCCCCTCCCTGCCCCCTCCTGTCAGGGAGTTGCAGAGAGCAATGAGGTCCCCCCTGAGCCTCCTCTGCTCCGGATAAACCCCCCCAGCTCCCTCAGCTGCTCCTCACAGCACATGTTCTCCACACCCTTCCCAGCTCCGCTCCCTTCCCTGCACACGCTCCAGCCCCTCAGTGTCCTTTCTGAAGTGAGACTTTCATTCCTCTTCCCTAGATTACATAGGGCCTCTTTCTTGGAAGCCCAGTGGAAATGCAGAAGTATCACCTCTGATAACAAACCCCTGGGGGTGGTGGACCTGGGCAGTGTGGGGTGTGAGCGACACAGCCTCCAGCAAACACCAAAGGTGGGATTCCTTTTGCTTCCAGAGACTCTGTGGGAGCTTCCATGATTTATTGTGGAGGCACACATAGCACTGGATGGTGCTGAGTCCACCTGTCAGCACAACATGCCCCGGAGAGGAGCTGGTTTGCTAATGCCTGTGATTAGTGTCAGCCTCTGAGGACACCAGGAAAAGTGCCGTGGGATGGACTCCCCCTCAGTCATCCCTGGGAAAAAGGGTAGGATTCCTACTTGTCCCTGCCAAGGCAGGACAGCAAGGATCCCACATCATCCAGAGGAAGCTTCCCAACAAGGAGAATGCAGGAGCTGGGGTGGTGTGGGATGTCCCGGTGGGCGGCAGGGAGTGAATTGTGGGAGTGGGATCCTGTTGGAGTGTGGATGGAGCCACAAGCACATCCCTTGACCAGAACCAAGGGACACCAGGAACTTCAGCACGTGCAGAGCGGTGTCAACCTCCCCCCTCCACCCACAGCCCTGGGAGCCTGTGCCAGGGCCAGGGGGCACTTTGCTTTCCGACGGGAATGCAGGATGAGGGAATGGGTTTGGAGCACGAACGTAACTCAGGGCCAGAAGAAATAAACCTGAGAGTCTTGCAGTGAAGACCCCAAAATAAGCTGGGAAGTTTCCAGCAGCTTCGTGGGAGACAAGCTGGGGCTCATCAGCTGAGGGTCTGCTTCCCTCATTACTGACATTTCAGTTTTTAACAAAGGTCCCAGAAGGGAACGTTCCACATCACTCCTATTTCTGCACAAATATGGGATTCTGGAGCACTGCCAACTCCCCAGGGAGAATCAAAGCCCTGGATGGGGTTTAGGAGCCAGTGGAAATTAATCTCTGTGCTGCTTCTCTTCCAGGACCAAGGAGAACCTGGAAGCACATGCAGGACAGGACCATACAGACAGACACGCCTTTGGAATCCCGGGGGTTGGAACGAGCCGGGAACGGGCCATTGACAGCCGGGACAGGCCCGGATGAGCTGCGGCCTGGCAGCATTTCCCAGGCAGGCACACTTTCCTCTGCAGCAGGAGGGCTTGTTTTCCATGCCCTCCCCCAGCAGGTCCAAGGTGGCTCATGTCTCCCAGTGATATTTCCTGTTGGGCCGGGGCGGCCTGGAAGTGGGATGCGGGAATGTCTGGATGCCGGAGGAGCGACGGCGCGTCCCTGTCGCCGGCCCGTGGCGGTCACTGGGGACAGAGGGGACTGGGCACCTCAGCCTGCACCCTCACCCCGTGACTGCCTCCAAAAACATCTGGGTCACGCCTGGCAGGAGGGGAAATAGGGAATCACTGAATCCCAGAATGGTTTGGGTTGAGAGAGACCTCGGACATCATCCAGTGCCACCCCCTGCCACGGGCAGGGACACCTTCCACTAACCCAGGTGGCTCCAACCTGGCCTTGGACACTTGCAGGGGAATATGTTGGGGGCTGCAGAGAATTAGGGAGTTGCTGGGGAAGATTTGTTATACCACTGAGATATCTGGCACAAGAAAACCCGTTGCCAGGCCCCTGGTTGGGCAGGGGGCTCATCTGTGTGTCCCTCTCCAAGAGTCAGTGGTGGCTCCATCGTCTTGGCTTCCCAGGACAGGCTGAGGAGGGACCCCGGCTGAGGGCTGCAGGAAGGCAGGCCCTAAAGGGAGCCTACAAAAAAGATGGAGAAAGACTATTTCCAAGAGCCAGGAGGGACAGGACAAAGGGGAATGGCTTCAGACTGACAGAGGGCAGGGTTAGATGGGATATTGGGAAGAAATTCTTCCCTGTGAGGGTGGGGAGGCCCTGGCCCAGGTTGCCCAGAGAAGCTGTGGCTGCCCCTGGATCCCTGGAAGTTCCCAGGCCAGGTTGGACAGGGCTTGGAGCAACCTGGGCCAGTGGAAGGTGTCCCTGCCCATGGCAGGGGTGGGACTGGGTGAGCTTTAAGTTCTCTCCCAACCCAAACCACTGTGTGATTCCATGATTCCGTGCCTGGTCCCAGTGCAGGTCAGACCAAGTCATGGATGGCATTGCCCAAGTTTCTGTGGCTGAGAATGAGCCAGAGCTTTCATTTTGCTGTTGCAACAACAGGCCTTGGGCTAATCCTGGTTGTGTGGTGACCTGTTTCTCCCTCTCCTGCTCGAGTGTAGGTGTGAGAAAAAGCTCCTCTGAATCCCTGAGTATTTCTGGAAAACACCCTTCCAGCTCTGCTGGTGCCCTGGGAAGAGCTTGGTGCTGGCACCTCTTCTCTGGGCTCTCTGCAGCCACATGGCTCACTTCTTCCTAACTGGTCTTTCCTACGGGACCTTTAGATATTCCCAAAATTCCCCCTCAGCAATAGGAGAAAACTCTGAACAGCTACCTGCACATCACACAGAAGGGAAGAGCTTTTTCCTTCCGGGATATGCAGAGTCAGGTGGCAAAAAAATGATGTTATTGGATACTGCGGAACGAGTGATTCTGCTGATAAAGTCCCAGGCAGTTCACTTTAGGCTCTTTGTTTCTTCCTTCTCTTTTTTCCTGGCTTTTCCAGCATTTATCTGGAAATTTAACTGATCCTTCTCGTTGCCTTCAGCTTTCTCAGTGCTCCAGTGTAGAACCTCTCCCAGCCTCTCCGCTGGCCGCAGAGTTGTGTTTTCAGTGGGTGCTGCCGTGACGCCCCGTGACCAGGAGCTGCCCTCTCCCAGCAGAGCGTGCCCCAGGCTGTGCCTCATCCTCCTCACCCCTTGATTCATGCCACGTGCAGGCGAAGCTGCTCCAGGAGCTGCTTGGCCCGGAGCCACAGCCACGCTCTGCCGCCGGTGACTCACCCGCTGCCGGCAGAATTCCGGTCGCTGCCCGGGGAGCCAAGGAACGGACACGAAAATCCACCATCCGGGGGGTTCCACGTTCGCGTTTTCGGCCCCCGCCCCGGCACGCGGGGACGCCGCCTGGGCGCTGTCACCTCCAGGACTAATAAAAGCTGCTGCCACTCCCATCCTGTGCTTCACATCCTGTTGGCACCACGGGCTGCGCGTCGAGGAGGTGACACTGATGCCTTAAGCCTTAAGCCCTAATAGTTTTTTTGTAGTTTTCTAATTTTTGTAAGCTTTATAAGTTTTATAAGCAGTAGAAGTAGTTTTATAAAGTAGCAGCCCTTGTTCCCTTACCCCGTAGCACATTCCTAACCCTTTTACCCCATTCTATGCTCCCCATACCAAATCTACCCCTAAAGTCAGTAGAAAATGTTTAGTCTCATGTCAAGGCAAGGCCTAAGTTGTTTGGGAACAGCTGGATTAGGGCCTTAACAACAAAACAGCGTCAAAGACTAGGTAACTGTGTACCCTTTGTGCTCTGAAGATGATGAAGATGATGAAGGGGTGGTCCCGAAACGCCCCCAGACCCAATTCTTGGAGGAGGGTCAGAGGGTGGACCAGAGCAAAAGTTAAAGGGTGGACACATTTCAGGATTGGTCAATTAGCATTATAAAAGATGTAACACAGCTGTATTCCGGCGCGCGCGTCTTGTAATAACTATCTGCTATACTCAGTAAATCCTTTCCTTATCTCGCCCCAATTAACTGCTCCAGAGATTTTTTTTAAGTCCAGGTGCTAGCAGGCATCAACACCGAGGAGAGCCAACGTCGGGCTGGGACAAGAGGAGGCGACACCGAGGAGAGCCAACGTCGGGCTGGGACAAGAGGAGATGACACCGAGGAGAGCCAACGTCGGGTTGGGACAAGAGGAGATGACACCGAGGAGAGCCAACGTCGGGCTGGGACAAGAGGAGGTGACACCGAGGAGAGCCAACGTCGGGCTGGGACAAGCGCGGGGCCCGCGGGGCCCTCCCAGCAGCAGGAGCAGGGCCGAGAGGGAAAACAGGACCCCGCAGGCCGGGACCGCCTGTGGCAGGGCTGGAAACGCCCCTGGAACGCCACAAAGACCTTTTCTCCGCCGAGGTTCACCCCAGGCGGGGGTCAGAGCGGGTGGAAGAGGAAGGCAGGGGCTGTGGTTGCTGGGTGCCCTTCAGGGCATCGCTGCTGCACCCAGAGCTCCTCAGACATCAACCCTCACCTCATAACATCGTATCGGAGTCCCAGATCTGGCTTGGCAGGGAGCTTAAAGCCCGTCTCGTTCCCCCCCCTGCCATGGGGGGCACATTCCTTAATCCATGGGCTGAACAGCTGGGAACACCCGCTGGGATCTGCCCAGGAAGGCCCCAAAATGGAAGAAGGAGGTGTCACCTGTCCCCAGAGCAGGAATATTTGTGCAGGACCACTACAGGGAGGCATCTGGGTTTGGGCTCACAACTGACAGGTTGCCCTGTGTTGTCCCTGCCACTGTAATTCCCTGTTTTCTCTTCCCCCTTCCCTGGAGATTTCCAGATAAAATGTGTTGTTCTGAGCCGCCTGCACTGGGGTTTAACTGGTCACCAACTGGTGCAACTGGTCACCAACTGGGACACACGGGGCTGGTCCCTGCAGGAGGTGTGGCCTCGTCCTCCTCCTTGAACTTTAATGGAATAAATCCCATTAGATTTGTGGAATAAAGCCACAAATGTGTCTGATAACGTGGTGGCAGCTCTTTTCTCCCTTTCTAAGATGTCACAGATGACTTAATTCTCTGCAAACTCCCCAAAAATGCCTTTGGGTAAATAAAGAGGAAGAACCTGGATGCAGGTGATGCATTTCGTGGGATGGTTCCCACAGAAGGAAGTTGGGGAGGAAAGAGGAAAAGTGCCTGAAGGGGAAAAAGAAGGAGTCATAGAATCATGGAATGGTTTGGGTTGGAAGGGACCTTAAAGCCCATCCAGTGCCACCCCCTGCCATGGGCAGGGACACCTTCCACCAGCCCAGGGTGCTCCAAGCCCCGTCCAACCTGCCCTTGGACACTTCAAATCCAGATGGATGCTCAGAGCTGGGACAAGGAGCTTTTCTCGTGGAACAGCACGAAAAGTGCACCTGGAGACAAAATCAGAAGTGTCACACACTGGGAATCCATTTCCTGGATGTCAGAAAAAACTGGGAGAACTGGGATTGTTCAGCCTGGGGTGACCTGATTGTGGCCTTCCAGGACCTGAAGGAGCTCCAGGAAAGATGGAGAGAGACTATTTCCAAGGGATGGAGGGACAGGACAAGGAGGAATGGTTTCAAACTGACAGAGGGCAGGGTTAGATGGATGTTGGGAAGAGATTCTTGGCTGTGAGGATGGCACCAGCACCCCCAAGTCCTTCTCCATCTGTTCATCCCCATCCTGGGTTGATCCCAGGGGTTGCCCCCCACCCAGGTGCAGCAGCAGCACTTGTTAAACCTCCTGAGATTCCCACTGAGCTTGCCCAGGTCCCTCTGGATGGCTCCTTCCCACATCCCAGCGAAGCAGGGCCTGGCCTCCCACAGCCTCCTCTGCCAAGCAATTTGTGCTGCTCCCTGGAGCAGGTTCTTGGGAAAGGCTCCGTGGAGGTTTCACATGATGCCTCCAGCTGGATCAGGAGATTAGGGACGTGTAAAAATGAAACAGGATGCCAGAGCAATCTTATGTGAGATAACACCAGTTATCAGCTGTAAAAGAATGTTCTGCCTGCTCCTGATTGCTCCTATCTTCTATTGTTATCTGTTTCCTCCTGCTTGTCTTTGTACATGTTTCCAGGTTTAGCAGGTCTGACCCAGCCAGCTGCGAACCGAGATAACACTGATAGCTTGGCAGTGAGATGGGGGAACTCACTTTAAACTCACACACCAGGGCTGGAAGGGGTTTTCCAGGTGGGCTCTCGGATCCCAGGGGCTTGACCTCCTGTCCCTGCAGCTCTGAGGGGTTTTGGTGGTACAATGAAGAGCCACCTGCTGCAGGTTCTCCATGAGATGGGAAATGAGAGCTTGAAGCTCTCCAGGATGGTGAGAAGAGAGGGGAGGTTCTGCCCTGAAGGCAAAGAATGAGCCCTCAGTTTGGGCACATCCTGGATTCCCAGGAATGAACCACTTGGAGTCACTGCTTGGGCACATTGGTCTCAAAAGGACAGGCAGGCTGGAGCTGGAATCTGGCTGTCCTAAAGCTGAGCCTGGCCCAGATAGTGACAGGAGAATGGTTTTACATGGCCAGAGGGCAGGGATAGATGGGATATTGGGAAGGAATTCTTGGCTGGGAGGGTGGGGAGGCCCTGGCCCAGGTTGCCCAGAGAAGCTGTGGCTGCTCCATCCCTGAAGCTTCTTCCCCCAAGGCTGAAGGGGGGGAAGGACTGACTTCCCCCTCCAAGAAGTGCAGCACAGAATCTTGTCCTCCTTTCTGCTGTTATTCATAAATGTTTTATTGGTGGGGTTTTGTCCCTCACAACTTCCAGGTTAATCTGCAGCTGGACAAAGCAGAACCTTTCAGACACACCTGGGGGAGAACCTGCTCCCCTGGGCTTTGGTTTTGCCTGAGACCTGTGTGTGTGTTCCCATCACGTTGCTGTAACAATCCAGGGCTTAAATTCCAAATGCTATTTCTGGATAATCCCAGAATCCTTGAGAATAGAAAAGCCCTCCAAGGTCAAAGAGTCCCCCCTGTGCCCATCCCCACCTTGTCCCCCAGCCCAGAGCACTGAGTGCCACGGCCAGGCCTTCCTTGGGCACCTCCAGGGCTGGGCACTCCAAACCTCCCTGGGCAGCCCCTGCCAAGGCCTGACCACCCTTTCCAGGGAGAAATTCCTCCTCAGGGCCACCCTGAGCCTGCCCTGGCCCAGCTGGAGGCCGTTCCCTCTCCTCCTGTCCCTGTTCCCTGGGAGCAGAGGCCAACTGGAGAAAAATGAACCTCTGAGTCTCCTCGGCTGTTTTGTGTCTCTTGAGTAAAAGACTTTTAAGGTTTGGGTCAAAGAAAATGCAAGACTTGCTTAGTGGGTTTAAAATTCCTCAGCCTCCCCAACGAGCAGGACATCAGAAAACAAGAGCTCTGTTTGGTGACCAGTTTGTTGCTGGCCTTTGGTCTGTGGCAAAGATGATGAGCAAGTGAACTAATTCCACAATTCTGGGCACTCCTTGGGCACTGGATCCTGTTTCTGCCATTATGTGAAGTCAGAGATGGGTCCTGTGTCAGCCCAGTGTGGACAATTCCAGGGATCCAGGGGCAGCCACAGCTTCTCTGGGCAACCTGGGCCAGGGCCTCCTCACCCTCCCAGCCAGCAATTCCTTCCCAATATCCCATCTCTCCCTGCCCTCTGGCAGTGGGAAGCCATTCCCTGTCCCTGTCCCGTTCCCTGTGTCCTGTCCCTCCATCCCTTGTCCCCAGTCCCTCTCCAGCTCTCCTGGAGCCCCTTTAGGCCCTGGAAGGGGCTCTCAGGTCTCCCTGGAACCTTCTCTTCTCCAGGGGAACCCCCCCAGCTCTCTCCCAGCAGAGCTGCTCCAGCCCTGGGATCAACTGAGTGTCCTTCTCTGGGCTCATTCCAGCAGTTCCATGTCATTTTGGGGGTCACAAAGCCCGGGGGCCCCTCGGGCAGGTGCTGCTGGGGCTGCAGGGGAGAAACTGTGCAGGTCCTCCCGAGGGCTGAGCTGGGATCGGGATCGGGATCGCTGCCCCCGGCACGGAGCCAAACCGGCCCGGGGGGGTCGAAGCCCTGGGAGCTACTGGAGGTGAGGAATTTGTTCCTGACATTCCGACATTTCCCCAGGTCTGGGTGCCCTGGGAGATCTCCCAGCACCTGGCCCTGGTTAATAGGGTGTAGAGGGGACGGGTGAGTGGGTGCCCACAGGTGGGAGCAGCGCCTTGCCCTGAGCTCGTGGAACAGGTTGGGAGGAAAAAACAGCAGCTGAGGCCACAAACTGTGTTTGGAATTCTTATTTTATTGCTTTGTGCAAGTGAAAAAAACGGGGGAGGGAGGTGGGAGGAAGAACTACAAGGTAATGGGAAAACCCCCAGTGGGAGTCCAAATGTGCCCCCCAAGGGTGACACAGGAAAAGCCATCTGGAGTGCTGGTGGTTCCTCTCTGCTTTGAATAAATAAAAAGGCAGGGCTGGTAAAATTAAAATATGGCAACAGAGAAGGGCTGACAGTCACCCTTGTCACAAATAACCACCCTGGAGCTCCTAAAATAGAGTGACCAGCCAGTGCTTAGACCCAAAATGCCTGAAAACACCTGGGGTGGAAGGAGAGCTGTGGGAGGGAGCCCTTGGAGGAGCTTCATGCTCAAAGGTTTTGATGTAATTACAGGTTTTAATTAATGAAAGGCCACTTTTGAGGCAAGTTTAAACCAAGTCTTTGCAGGGGGAACCTCCCCCAGGGGGAGGGATGTGCAAGCCATGAACAGAGTGCACAGGGAGATCCCAAAAGAGCTGAGCAACCAACATTTCCCCAAAGTTGGGCTTTGCTTTGCATTCCTCTAGGGGGTAAAGGGCCTCGGATAAGGAAGCTGATGGAGATTTTCCAAGCTGAAAACGTGGATCTTGCCTTCAGCTTAATGGATAAATACCTTTAAAAGAAACCAACCCTGCATTCTGAAGTGTTTGAAGCGTTCTGGGAGGACAAACTTGGCTGGAATGTTTGTTAAATGGAAGTACAGGGCCACAGAGGTGCCCGGAAAAGGGATGTGCTGGTTCTGGCACTGCTGCCCATCCAACTTTCAAGCCTTTCCCACCTCTCCTTCCTCTCTAGGAGCTGAAAATGGGATGTGTGTCTGCAGAGCAGGAATAATAAAAAAACCCCACTCCTGCCCAGACTGTGGCTTCTTTCATCCCAAACAAAAAAAACCCAGGCTTCAAGCTGGTAAAAATTGTTATTGTGAGTATTGCAGTGTCCAGGGGGGCTGTTTCTCCTGTTAATGGAGAGACGTGGAAGCTGCTGCCCCAGGAGCTGAATTTGGCTGCCCTGTGCCCCCTCAGCTCAGCACACACAGCCCAGGAAGGAGGGATAAGGAAGCCAAGGGCAGGAAAACCTTCCTGGCCTGGATTTTGTGTTGGATGCTGCGATAGCTGACAGGGACCTGCTCCTGGGAGACCCCCCCAGCTCTCTCCCAGCATTGTGTCACTGATTGTGTCACAGACACATTGTGTCACTGATTAAATACCAGAGGCTTGGTGGGATTGCTCTTCCCAGGGTGGAAATTCCCTTCCCCACCACGGGCTGGAACTTGGGTGCAATAATTAATTGGGACTGAAACTCTGGAGACGTCACACACTTGGGCTGCTCAACCTTTGGACATGGATATTGTCCCCAGGATCAGCTGCAAATCCATGAGGAGAACCAAAAATAACCAGCAAGCCCAGGCTGGAGGACCTGCTGTGAATTTGGCTCATTTAGGTTGGAAAAGCCCTCTAAGATCTCCAGGTCCAACCCCGAGCCCAGCAGCGCCAAGCCCATCCCTAACCCACGTCCCCAAGGGCCACATCTACAACAGTTACTTAAAAATTCCCTCCAAAGTCTTCACAGAAATAGTTGCCAGAAACAAACAAAAAAAAAATGCATTGTTTTTTCCCTGAAATTTTATCCCAGACAAGTGCACGACTCTGAAAGGAACAGGCAACCCATAGCGTTGGGCAGTTCCTGGAGTTATTCTGTGCTGGAGAAAAAATGCTGCTTTTCACGGGAAGAAATTGGTCTCACCTGGAAACGATCGTCTAAGCCACGCTTGGAAACTGGGTCCAGTTTGGTTCTAATCGAGTTCTGGTTTCACAGCGGCAACACCAGCGTTTGCCTTTTTATGGGGTCATAAAAACCACAGACTGGTTTGGGCTGGGAAGGATTTTAAGGATCATCCAGTTCCACTCCCTGCGTGGGCAGGGACACCTTCCTCTCTCCCAGGTTGCTCCAAGCCTGGTCCAGCCTGGCCTCGGACACTTCCAGGGATGGAATTTCCTCCTAATACCCCCTCTGACGCCGCCCTCCTTCGGCTCAGGGCCGTGTTTCAGTAGGTGAAGCTGCTGAGTCCATGCTCTGTGTCCCCTCCGTGACCTCACCGGGAGCTTCTGCCTGCCCACATACCACAGACCCATCAGCTTCACCGCCAGCTCGTGGTTGCCCAGCCCGCCTGAGCCTCGAGGCTCTCGGCAGACACGGGTCGGGCCCCGGCGAGGTCCCGTCCCCGTCGCCGCCGCTGTCCCCCCGCGCCGTTCCCTAGCAAGGCTTCTCCTGGGGGATCTGCGCCGCCGGCTGCTCCACGGCCAGCTGGTTCTGCAGGACGCAGCACAGCCTGGAGCTCTCCAGCACCTTGGCCTGCAAGTGCTCCCTGTCCTTCCTGCGCCAGCGCTCGGAGGCCGCGGGGCCGTCGTAGGGCTCGGGGGAGCCGCGCGAGCGCAGGTTGGTCACCATCACGCCCACCGTGAAGAAGCCGAAGAGCCCCACCATGAGCAGCACGTAGATGATCTCCAGGCCGCCGCCACCCCTCAGCGGGGCGGGGACGGAGCTGTTGCTCTGCCCCAGGGAGTTCTGGAGCAGCTCGGAGAGGAGCAGGTTCGGGGCCGTGGCGTTGGGCGGCACCAGCATCTCGCCTCGCTGCCCCTCCCGCTCCCTCAGCAGCGGCTTGTCTGGAAGAGGATAAAAATCAGGGTGTTACTGCCTCTGTCTCCCCGCTGGAGGTGATATAACTCTCCTCATTACTTTTTCTCATGAATCATTTTTTAATTCACTTTTCTAACCAAGGGCTTGGATTGCTCGTGAGCGGGGTCGTTTCCCACCCTGTCACCGGCGTTTAACAAGGTTTGCCACGAGCTGCTGGTCTGGGAGCACAGTCTGGGAAAGTCACCGAAAATTTAAGTTTTAAATAAAGCAGCTGTAGCCAACCTTAATGGGCTCCAGTGATCTCAGGCCTAGAGGGAGATTAACAAAGCCTGGGAGAGAGATGTTGCTGCAACTGGACACCAACAACACCCTCAGGGACAGGGGGATTGTTGGGTGTTCTGGGCAGGGCCAGGGCTTGGGACTGGATGATCCTGGGGGGTCCCTCCCAGCTCAGGATATTCCAGGATTCCATGCTCAGACACAGGACTGTCACAGGGCACCAAACTCAGCCCCTCAGTGGCCTGGAGTGCTGAGGTCAAGGCACAAATAACAAACATGAACTGTGGGTTGTATCACACGGACTCCGAGGAGGGGCCACACCAAGTTGACGCCTCCTCAGAAGCGACTCTGCCAAGACTTGAGCTGGAGAACACGAGGGAGCCTCCCCCAGACACAACATTTGCGGGGCCTTTGCTGAGAAGAGCAGGAAAACCCAGGTGGAATCGCGGATTCCCAAGAGGAAAAGCGAGGGAGGAAACGTTGGAAATGGCAGTTTGGCCGAGAGGCTCTGGGAGGAGCTGCCCTGGGATGCTCTCAGGGAGCTGTGCCTCCCTCCAGCCCCTGTGCTCTTGTGCTTGCGGCAAAAGCCTCGGACTAAAAGCTGCCAGTGGTGCTAAAATTGGGCTGAGGTCAGTTCAGCCAAAGTCTAAGGAGGAAATCAGTGCTGGTGAATCCCAGCCCCAAGGCTGCCAGAGCTCCAGGAGCGTTTGGACAATGCTCTCAGGGACAGGGGGAGTGTTGGGGTGTCCTGGGCAGGGACAGGGCTTGGACTGGGTGAGCCTTGGGGGTCCCTCCCGGCTCAGGATATTCAGTGATTCCATGGATCCGTGATTTTCTGTTCCTGTGAACTCCCACTCTGCTCCTGGCTTTGAAGACTGAGGTCACGGCTTCCCTCAGTTCTCTCTCCTCTGCTTTCCACTTAAAGATTGGATTTGGGAACAGAACTTCTCCCCCCGACCTTTGGTGAGTGGAAATCACTCCGTACCCTCAGCAAACCCCTCCTGCCCCCCTGTTGAGGGGTCTGGCCTTTCTTCTGCAGCTCCACCCTGAAACACACCCTGCAACTCCCCCTCTGACAGGACTGGATCCCACAGTCAACATTCCAATAGGCATTTGCCCAGGGAATGGGCACAGAGGGAGGCTGGAGCAACTGCCTGCCCAGCAGGGGAAAGGGAAAGCAGCTCCTTCGTCCTCCTTCCCACAGCAGGACCTTCCCTGGGTGGTTCGTTGCCCTCCCCTCCAAATTAAACTTGTGCAGTGTTCTGGTGTTCAGGAGGATTTCCCTGGCACCAGTGCAGCTCAGGACTGGGGTGGGAGATGGGAACACCTGGAAGCATCTTTGAATGCCCAAAGCCTCCTGGTCAGAGCCCTGGAGCTGGAGGGTCCTTTTCCCCTTTCCAGTGGCAGCTGGGACTCAGTCAGAGGAGTCCTGTCAGCACTGCATTCCCAGATCCTCAGCAGCCAGGGAACATAAAACCATGGGAAAAAATTATGTTCAGCCAGGGAACATAAAATCATGGAATCACGGAATGGTTTGGGTTGGAAGAGACCTTAAAGATCATCCTATCCCATCCCCTGCCATGGGCAGGGACACCTTCCACCAGCCCAGGTTGCTCCAGTCTGGCCTTGGACACTTCCAGGGATCCAGGGGCAGCCACAGCTTCTCTGGGCAACCTGGGCCAGGGCCTCCCCACCTTCACAGGGAAGAATTCCTTCCCAATATCCATCTCTCCCTGCCCTCTGGCAGTTTGAAGCCATTCCCCCTTGTCCTGTCCCTCCAGCCCTTGGAAATAGTCTCTCTCCATCTTTCCTGGAGCTCCTTCAGGCCCTGGAAGGCCACAATCAGGTCACCCCAAAGCTTCTCTTCTCCAGGCTGAACAATCCCCAATTTTCCCAGTCTCTCAGACTTCCCCCAGCCACGACTGACAACCTCCCTACAGCACCTCACTGAAATGTGTCTGGAAAACTACGACAACAATCTGGTTTTGCCCTTAAACCCCCGACTGAGGGTGGTTTCTGTGGCAGGAATCCTGTTATCACCTGGGAGTCCTGTCAGTGCTTTCTGCAGCTTGAAATCTGTGGCAGCAGCACCTCAGCAAAACCCTCTTGTTGTTTGGGGCCTTTTTTCTGAGGCACTGCATTATAACAGTTTATAATCCATCACAGAAATGGACCCTGGGGCACAAAAGCAGGAGTTCCAGGTCTGGGAGGGCATTTAATGGTGCAGGGATGTTTTCCAGGAGCTCTGCAGGGGAAGGAGCTCGGCTCTAATGACCCTGCAGCAACAAGGAGGTCTGGAGGCTTCTTTGGGTTGTTTGTGCCACCTCAAGGCACAAACGCTGTAAAAGCACTTGGAGCACAAGTCCTATGAGGAGAGGCTGAGGGAGCTGGGGTTGTTTAGCCTGGAGAAGAGAAGGCTCAGGGGAGACCTCATCGCTCTCTACAACTCCCTGACAGGAGGGTGTAGCCAGGTGGGGGTTGGTCTCTTCTCCCAGGAACCAGCAGTAGGACAAGAGGGCTCGGCCTTCAGCTGTGCCAGGGGAGGTTTAGGTTGGATATCAGAAAGAAATTCTTTCCAAAGAGGGTGATCAGCCATTGGAATGGGCTGCCCAGGGAAGTGGTGGATTCTCCATCCCTGGAGGTTTTCAAGCTGAGGCTGGACGTGGCACTGAGTGCCATAGTCTGGGAACCGTGGTGGGGTTGGATCAAGGGTTGGACTTGATGATCTCAGAGGTCCTTTCCAAC